>SRMA01024036.1:249126-345129 GCA_007224835.1 Danionella cerebrum
TTTTCGCTTTAAAGAACCCCTTCAGCTCTTTTTGGTTTTTCAATAGTTCTTCGCTGGTTCTTTGCTGGTTTGAAGGTGCTATATAGACCTTTTTCGCTTTAAAGAACCCTGTAAGCTCTTTTTGGTTCTTCACCAGTTCATCGCTGGTTCTTTGCTGGTTTGAGGTGCTATATTGCACTTTACGCTTTGAAGAACCCTGTAAGCTCGTTTTGGTTCTTCACCAGTTCATCGCTGGTTCTTTGCTAGTTTGAGGTGTTATATTGCACTTTTTTGCTTTAAAGAAACCCTTCAGCTCTTTTTGGTTTTTCAATAGTTTTTCGCTGGTTCTTCACCAGTTCATCGCTGGTTCTTTGCTGGTTTGAGGTGCTATATTGCACTTTTTCGCTTTAAAGAACCCCTTCAGCTCTTTTTGGTTTTTCAATAGTTCTTCGCTGGTTCTTTGCTGGTTTGAAGGTGCTATATAGACCTTTTTCGCTTTAAAGAACCACTGCAGCTCTTTGTGGTTCTTGAATAGTTATTTTCTGGTTCTTTGCAGGTTCATTGCTGGTTTGAAGGTGCTTTATAGCACTTTTGTGCTCTAAAGAACCTCTTAAGCCCTTTTTGATTCTTTGCTGGTCCTTGAGGTACCATTGTAGCACTTTGTTAGTGCAAAGAAGCAATTTGGTTCTAAAATAGTTGTTTTTGTTTTTAAATAGCACCTTTGATGGTTAGTTCTAAATAGCACCATTGAAGATAAACACTAAATGTCACCAAAAAAGGTTGCCCAATGATCACGGTCCAAATAGCCAGATTTATATATTTATAGGTATATAGAACCTTTTTAATTGAGGAATGAGATCCTTTAAATCCTTCCAGAGCTGTCTGAACGCTGGGATTGCAGACAAGGGTACTAAGCCATGTTTCCTGTTTGGGGGGAGGAATATTTATTTCCCTTATATGATTGTATTTTTGTGGACTTTTTTTTCCACAGATGAAGTAAACACACTGAGTTTCAAATAATTATTTCCTTTATAAATGTTTTTGGCAAACTTATCAAATAAAATAAAAGAATGAGCAATCAAGAAATTGCTCCTTGACAGAAACACGATGATGTTATTGGTCCTGCAGTATTCTGGAGCTATAGGAATGAGAAAGTACCCAAATAACATTCCACGAAAAATTCCAATATTTGTCAAGTTAGCCCCATGAATGTTGCTTTATTGTTTAAAATGGAAGTCATCACATTACAGAATGATTTCTGGTGCCAAGTCGTATTCTTGCACAATGCTTGTCTTTCCTAGTTTCATGAAATCAGTAATAGCTCACCAATTTTTTGACTCCTGACCCTAATTTGAGCCATAGCAATTACACAAAAGTGAAGGATTGTTCTACAATAAGCACATGTTTACACTCATGATGTGGATTGGTGAGTGAAAGTAGGGGCTTGAGAAAGAGTCCTGCTGGTAGCATGTGATGAGGGGCTCTTGATGCTCTATGGAACTCCACTGATAAGAGGGGAGCATACAAATTAGAAATTAGCCTCCAACACACTGTCCTTACTGTAATCACATGCTCATTTACACCCACCATATTACAGTTCTGCTGCTAGATAGAAATTTCCTCGAAATTACTAGACAATGTATGAGAATATGTTAGCGTCAAATTAGCACTAGCCATCCTTTCTAGAAATGATTCATTAAGTTGTGACTGTGGTAAGATGTGTGTTAAGCTCAGCTGAGGCTTATATCCACATCCTTATGCAGCCTGTTTGGAAAAGGCTTTGTCACAGCTGTACCACAGCAGAGCTCATGAATTTCTGAGCCTCGAAATCAGCCCAGTGCCACATATAAATGTATGCTGGCAGTAAATGGTTAGAGCAACAATTCTGGCCACAGGCGGGAAATATATTCCTCTGAGGGTGTCACACTGTCTACCAATAAAACTACAGGTGGAATAAAGAGTCTCAATAACAGCTTTCTGTTTAGCTCATACAGTGTTGTGAAAAAGTATTCTCAATACTTGCCTAGAGACAAATGAGTGTTCAGTCCATAAATATAGAATTTATAAAAAAAAAAGAAAGAATAATAGAAAAATGCTAATCCACTGACAAGCTCAGTTTATAAGAGTTTGACTAGTAAGGTGTCTTTTATCCAGGTGTATTTAATTATATTGTATACCCTTGTATACAAGTTGAGCTGCTTGAAAGAGGCCATAATCTGGACCCCTCTGGCAACTACCTCTCTGTTTTATAACTTATAACAAAATGCCAAATTTAGCATTAACAATATCTTTGAATCAGCTATTTTTTTCAGTGTCCCCAAATGTGCTAGTTTACTCCAGTCCCACCCACCACTGCTATGCTTCCTCCCAGGTATTTATATGTTCACCCACTTGTACTATATAAGCTGAATATATTGTACATCAGCTGAGGTTAGCTAATGTATATGATGTTCAGTGCTTTTCATCAGTGCAACTTTTTATCAGTGCAGTTTATCAACGACCCGTTTCTTGTGCCGAGATATAATAAAACGCCACTGGAGAAAAATCATGGGTGAGGCACACAGCTCCCTGGCCTCAAGCAAGGGGGCGCTGGGATCCCAGAGGGGGTGATTGTGGAGTGGCTTTCTTTGTTCACTGGCAGTGATCTACATCCTGATCTCAGTTGAAACTGAAAGATTTTTATAAATGAAGAAAAGCAACATTTCTACAAATAAGTTATTGACTTTTGTCAATAAGTACGGTAAGTAAAATTTATTCATTCACTCATTTTTCAACCCGATTATTCCCTTTCGGGATCACGGGGGTCTGCCAGCGCGCATTGGATAAAATGCAGTGGTACACCCTGCACAGGTCACCAGTGCTACATTCACACCCAAGGGGAATTTAGATAGACCGCTTGTTTTTTGTATTTTGGGGGAAACCAGAGAATCCAGAGGAAACCCACTCCCACTCCCACCCACTCACTCACTTGGAACAATTTTTTTTCTAAGTAAAAATATTTGCTGTGTAAGAGTTTTTCACATATTTACTACAATGCTTATTTCCCAAGGGGTTGTGGATGTTAGACATTAAGCATTGACTTGACAAATTACATTTAAATGCAGACTCATTGACACAAAAAACTGAATAAAGACATGTAAAGAATTATGGATTATTGCCATGTAGCAAGTTATACCTTAAGGTCACATGGGCTCAGCCTACATTGGCACTGGCACAACACCCGTTGCTCCTAGTGTGACTCAAATCATGAATATTATATCTCTGGGGCAGCACTGATAACATAACCAGTCTGCCATAGAGTTGACATGGAAATTGCTGATGAATTAACTTTTATGGTGTGATACATGTCCAGTGACACAATGGGATTTCAATTTACAAATTTGATTTGCACAAAAATGAAGATCAATGCAATTTCATCAATTAACAAGTTTTTTTTTCATTCTGATATCATTTACTGATATATTTTACTTTATACAGCATGTACAGAAGTATTTCGAATGATTCCCCCAATTTATTTTCCCCAGAACAACAAAAAAGAAAAGAAATCTAGAAAAGCGGTCATTAACAGGTCAAAGCGTGCATAGCAAGTTTCAGGAGAAATATAGATTGCCTGTCAGAGTAGCCATGGAGACCACTTGTCGCACTGTTCCTGGTAGCACACACTCTCAGACACACACCCACAACCCACCCACTCATGGACAGGCAATAACAGACACTGTATAATTCGTCTTTGGAATTAAAGCAGATGTGAAACTTTAAAGTGAAGGCATAAAAATGTTCCATACCAAGTTCATTTTGAAGGGTTTATAAAGTCTTAGAAAGCTTTAGGATTTAATGAAAAGCATATACATGGGGGTGCCAGCCACGTAGTTTTACAGAATTATAACTGTAAAATGTACCTTTAGCATAGTAACCTGGCATATTGGTACAAGGAACAATAATTCCACTCAGACACTTCATTTATCCATGAGCAGCAGTACAACAACTAGCTCTGATTGGGAGAGACTGATGGTGATGTCATCATTGCATTTTTGAAGACGCTGTAATGGTTTATGGTTCGCTATATTGCAGCCATTTGTGATTGTAACCAATATGGGATATACCCAGCATCCAATATTGACAGAAAACACAGTATTATTCACATTTTTTGACGATTTAAAAACTGAAATGCCACGTGGTTCTTAGTATTAAGACCATTTGCAGTGACACTCATATATTTAACTCAGGTGCTAAACATTTTTTTCAGATCTTACTGAAAAAAATATTTTAATTTTAACTTCCTTGTTTTAAGATTCTTTTTTACAAGCATTTTATTCTTGTTTTAAGAATTCTGACCAAGTCAAATTTGCTTAAAAACTTTAGTCTGATTTTTTGCTTGATCAAACAAGATTTTAAATATATTCAAGCTTTTTTCTCGTTCTAAGAGGTATTTTTATCAGAATTCAAAATACATTTCCTAAAATCAGACATTCGTAATATTCTTGAAAAAAAATCTTGTTTTAAGATTCTAGTTTAAGTTTAGTGGCAAAATCATAAGCGTGTTTTACAAGGTTTCTTAATTCAAGCAAGTAAATGATCAGAATAAGCATTTTTTTCTTATTAATATGCTTATTCTCAAAATAAGCTAAATGATCTATACCCTATAAGTCTATATAATTCTTCTTAAAATAATTTGTCTTATTATAATTATAAGAAATATACATTTTGTCTAGTTTTAACATTTTTTTAAAATATTTTGTTAAATCAGATTTATCCTTTTTATGAAGGATAAAATATGTAGGATAATGTTTTATTGTGGTTCTAATAGTGACGCTGATAAAAGGTTTCAGAAACCAAGAAATCATTTGACAGATTATGAAAAATCTAAATAAACCTAGAACCATTTTATGCTTAGTTTATTAATGTATACTACAGTATAAAAATGTTTAAAATATATTGACACTTTAGAATTGACACTCCAGTATGAAAGAACTTCATTTAAACAAAAAAATATTGTTTACTTACTAATATCTTTGTGGTATAGCACAAAATAAATGTAAATTTGTACCACACAAGAAATTTCAATCCTAGAGTTGATTTAAGCAGATAATGTGTTGTTTCAAACATAATTAATGTTCATATACATTGCAGCTGATACCCTTTCATGTTTGTTTTTAGCATAACAGCATGTTTTTTGACTCCTACTATCATGCTATGCTTTTAATTATCATTTTCCCCAAAAGTCTCATTGTGTTCCAATTTGCAAAAAAAGTACATCCGTGCATACTGTAGACACAGCCCATTACCCCATACTTTCATTTGAGATTTGGATATGAGAAAGGGTGTTAATGGAAGGAATTTTTAACCTTGGAGCTTTCACACCTCATGGATGACACACTTTGAGCTGAGGTGTTAATCTTGGCTGAAACCATGCGTCTATGTTTGTGTGCTTCAAGCTACAACGCATTAGTGTTATCTTGCCTCATGTTTTATATGGCACAATGCTAAAAACTGGTAAAATTGTGCACTCTACATATCCATGAGACTGGTTTGTCATTGACTACACATGGCATGCTGGTTTGCATATATATTGTTGATATTTGAAAAAAGTGCATTTTTTTTGTAAATGGCAATGTAATAAAGGCACCATATTTGACATAAAGGATTGGTAGCACTGCTGCTATGATAAGCAGATGGATGGATGGGTGGGTGGGTGGATGAATGAATGTTGAAGGACAGATGTATTATAGCATGTATAGTTATCACTCGACAATATTTCTGATAGCCATCGTGTCAAAAGATGCTCCATTTGGACATTTCCCAGAGGCGGTGAGTTGGATCTGAGGTGGTGGGAGGAGCATGGAGATGGATTTGTTAAACTTCTTCATTTTATTGAGGGACAAATATTCTTTATTAATATTTTCAGTTAGGTGACAAAAAAAAACACTTTGTACCATATCATTAAACAGAGAACAGGTTCAATTGCTTTAGACTTCACCTTTTGGGGGCCTTTAAAGATAAATACTACATTGTGTCCATCATATTTGTAGCGTAATATACTGTTGCCATGGTCACAGAGAGCAACTCATACCTATTTTATTTGTAATAGTTGTTCATTTGGTTTTTTAGGAATTTGGTAAATATTAAACCCCAAAACAATTATAGTTACCAATTGTTAAAAGGCTTATAGCAGCTCCATCTTGGTTGTCAGGCCTATGGTTCAATCCCCTGACTCTCCATGATCAGATCTTGCCATCTTGGATCTCCCATGCACTCTTGCTGTGTCTTTGCTGGGTTTCCCATCTCCACTCTTCTGCTACACTCCTGCTGATTACTCCTAAAACTCCTGAACCTTCCTAGAACTCACCTCTAAATCAGTGAAGACATCATAGATTCACTGTTCTCCTGGCGCAGCACTTTGACTGGACAATGAAATGCTAAGTGTTGTTTCTTTACAGGAACGTTTGTCTTTTGTAAATACTTTGCTGTGCGTGTGTGTGTGTGTGAATAAACATTTCAGACTCCTAACGTCATGATCGGTGGAAAGCAATACCTGGCCAAAATACGAAATTGCAACGTAAACATTATTAACATGCATCCAACTGATACATTTTAGATGCAAATACTGTCAGTGATGTCCGTATTTAAAATAATACATGATCCTTTGTTTTAGGTAAACCTGCTGGTTTATCATTGCTCCGTTTACAGGAATGGGCTGAAGGTATTTGCAAAGGTATAATATGCAAAGGTATTTCTTAAAATATATTTAAACGAAATGCATTTGCTGTCTTATAGGACTCCTGCAATCACAGTCTCCCTCGATCCTCAGGGACTCCTAAAGCTGTCCCCAAATCAATAACCTAATTTCAAAACCTGCTTTCCTCACTTTAGACAGTCGTAATATACAACTCTCTAACATAACACAAAGATGAAAGTTATTATTCATGAAATTATGAAAGGTTTTTATGCTTATTTCATAACAAAACCATTAACGTTAACAATATTTCGACGGAGTCATTTAGTACAACAGGGTCAGGGTGGTTTTCTGAGAGATTAAGAATCAGACGGTGTGACATCATCCGAAGGCACCCTGAGGACCATGTGGTGCTTGAGCACAGTTGGTTTATTGCACTTAAATATTTGATTATTTGACCTTCTTATGTTGTGTTCATTTAAGCTGCAAAGCCACGTCATTCAGTGAAATGCCAAACACACACGCAGACCCAGACACCCACACAAATAGACTTTGATTGTTTCTTTAGATATATAAATAGGAAACTGTTATGCATTTTTATAAAGCTTACCATTAAATCTCATTTTTTGCTCTACTGCAGTAGGGTAATGGAAAACCTACTTTTAGTAAACGTTAAATGTTTTCTTTGTTGTATTTTCTCTATCACACTGTTTATTTATATTTTATTTTATTTTATACATTCATCTCTTTAATGAATCTTGGGTTCATTATATGGACTCTGACTTATGTCTTAACAAAACATATTAAAAATGTGGTAATGAACAGCTTAAGTTAGGCCTCCCTCAAGCTTTCATTTGCCAATTAAAACTGGTCCAGAATGCAGGAGACACTAAGAAAATTGAGCATATCACTCCAATTCCGAACTACAAGCCTTTTTGAAATCCGTACAAAGCCTTTGATCAGCTAGCAAATCCTTTCCGGCTCTAGACTAAAAGTGACCAGGTCTAATTTGTGGCTGCTCTAAGATAGGCACTTAATATTAGATTAGTCCCACCATTTCTACTTTTAAGTCAAAACTTAAATCTTATTTATGTTTGCAAGCTTTTTAATCGTTCACGTGTTATGTAATATTTTGTTAAATAAACGAATCCAGTGGGTCCTAGATTGGAGTATGGGTACACTTGGAGGAATGTAAAAGGCTATTGGGGATATGCAAGAGTAGGGGCATTATTTTGAAACTTTGAATTTTTCATAAAGAGGAGTTGAGTTCAATAATCGCTTTTTCAGTTTGATGTACTTTTATTGGTAAATGTTTAATTCCCATTGTCATGGGAATATGTTTTGTGAGATTCATCTGTTAAGCACTTTGGGAAACCTGCACAGAAATGTGCCTTATAAATAAAATGTAACTTACTTTTACTTCATTCTTTCACTCAGCTTTGGTCTGCTGATGCATAGGTTCAGCTCAGATTCGGTAAACAGCAGAGGTTCATCTTTTAGAGGTCACCACTTGTTTGTCGATTACAGCATCTCATAAACTCACCACACACTCCCAGTATTTTCAGAATTTTGGGGAATCCATTAGAAGAATCATTTGTTGATTAATCCCAACAGGTTTTGTGAGAAAAAAAACAACAACCAAAAAACACTGAGTCTGCCACAGAGGGTCAAAGGAAAAATACCCAAGATCAATGGCGTTTACCTTATGTAAACCATTTCATTTTGTGTTAAGTGCTATCGAAAGTGATTTGATGGAAACTTTAGAGGTAAAAGCAGACAGGACTCTCTCATCATCAGGATGATCTAAATCCATCACAGTAACAGCAGGACAGAGCAGCCATACAGGTTGCTTTTCATGGAAATAAATGTTTAAAGGATCTTCACATCTGAAGAATTGATTCTCAGAAAACATTTTCAAAGCTGAGCTGCTTTTTTGGCAGTTCTCTTCACACTGGTGTCTGCTACAGCAAAACAAATCATGGCAAAGCCTTGTGTAAGTGTATAGCAGAGGAAAAGCCCTAATACCCAGGAGCCCTGTCTTCCAAAGACTCTCTCTTGAGAAAATCATAAATAATAAAACAACGACCCTTGCATCTTAGAAATAAACAGGCTCCCTGGGTCATATTTAAATGGAATAGTGGATATCGAATCCAACCAAGTAACTGATTATAAAATCTAGGTCAGCGCAGAAATAGCACTTGTTTGCCGAATCTAACATTAGTTTACTTCAGCACCTTTTACAAGTGGATATTTAGTTCACAAACAAAAAAATGGAATAACCTTTTAATTCACACCTTAATAGACAAAGTAATTAACTCTTAGAAGTGTCGGGCCTTTTGAGTGTTTTTTAGTACTAAGCAATTTGCTCTCATAAACTGGATTATCTTTAAGCATTTTTTGTAGCAATACTTGATATATTCTTTTAGTACAAGGTGCAGCTTCCCTTTTTTCAAACAAATATTTGTTTATTACATTAACAATTATTTCACAACAAACCTGAAACTGTTCACAAATAAAATTCTGAGTAGTACATTTTGTCATTTTAACTGAAAATGTAAAAAAATTGAGTATGAACATTTTTATGTTTTATAACAAAAATCAAAAATGTTGAGAATAAAAATGTATAAATCCCCCCAAAAACCGAAGACAAAGTCAAAACAATGAGAATTTTTTAATTATAAAAAAACTGAAAAGAACTCAAAGCCATATCACAGGTATTGTACTTAAAAAAGTTATACCTTCTTAACTAGATGGCGTGCAAAGCATTGATTTGGTCTAAAAGGACGCTGAAAGACAATAACACAATCCCTCACATTTTAATTTCAATTTCAATTTCATGTAAAACCTGTTTGGAAACCGCACATTATATTTGAAATAAACAATAGGAGGGTGGCATCATTCTTACTTAATTGAAAACTGTCTGTGTGATTGGCACATGCAGAGACTTTTTTTGGGTTATGTCACATGTATGGTATGTCACGTTATTGTAAAATTGACCAGATAAAGAAAATAGCTCCAGCTGACTACTCCAACACTCAAATGACATCTGTCCAAATCCTGTGTAATGAGTCACTGCCATTAAATTTAAACCTAGACGCTTCCTCATAATATAGGTGCCCCTTTCCTTGTGAACTATTACCTTTACAAACTTAATGTCAAGTTCATGATTTCCTTCAGTAATAAACTGTGAACTGGTTTTGTCATACCCTCCAACAATTTTACAAGTCTCATTTTATGATTTTTTTGTATGTGTGTGAGTGGTCCTCATGTGTATCTGAAGATGGCCCTAAGGTGACCCACATGTTCAAAAGAGGACACAACATCCCTAAATGACTACAAGTCAAGGACAGGAATGCTGTTCTGTGGACTTGAATTAATTTATCGAGGCCGAATAACAGCAGAAACCTGTTTGTGAGCCCATCTCCGTATCACTTTCATGGAAGTATTGATGGCTCCTGTGACCCATATCTGTGAGCGGTTTGCTGGAGGTGTGCTCATCGGGCTGCAACAGGCACATGTTATTGTTAATGCTCTGTTAAGTATCAAAATTAGTTGTATATTCAGATTTCCACTCCATCATCTTCCGTTGATGTTGTTTATCTTCCTGCTTCTAGATAGTGACCATTATTCACCAAAGACAATAACTGGCAGACTATGTTCGGGAATGGTACACGTGATGTGGAAAATTTTAATATTTACATGGAAGCATTTTAGTTTCCAAGTATAGTGTGTGAAATCTTTTATTCCACAAGTAGAGAGCTCATTTCCCAATACCATTATAGAAACCCTGTGTATTTCCTGCAACAGTCATTTAGGTGCAAGCAACAACAAGATGTGTATTTGGGAGTTTGTTTAAAAGACTCAATTAAAAAGATGAAAATCATTACTTTAACTGGGTGATAACTGTTTAGACATAATTGTTTACTTAATTGACCTTGCAGAGCTAGTCCATGATATCTTAAAGAGGCAAGAGTATTGTGCCAGGGTAGAAATGAGCCACATGGTCAACATGAATCATCTTTTAGCCTATTAGCAGTGACAGCCCATACTCACATCATAAAGAATAAAACACTTGCACTCATCACTTAAACAGCGTCTTTGACCATCTGCGCAACATGGCTGTATTGTAGCATGCATAAATCATCAGCCATCCCATGTGTGTTGGGTAGCAATGACAATGAACGCTTTATTCTTGGCTGATGGCTGCATTCCTTAGGCTTCTGTCATCTACTGCTGCCACAGCAACACTTGTGCCAAATGTAAATATGCCTGTTTGAAGTCAGGTCCCATACTTATAGGAGGACAAATAAAGTGAACAATGGTTTTGGGTGTTTCACACATTCTTATCAGTTTTTGGTTCTCCAAATGTTTGTGTTTGGAGCATTAACACTCGTTTAGCCCTTGGGATATGTTGAAACCCTGTCTGTGTAAATACTGGTATTTAAAATAGCCCCAAGCATAGTTGTGAATGGTAAATAAACAAATGGCACAAGATTCATCAGTGAGGAAAAACTGATCCATATGAAGAAACGATTATATTAGTATTCAAAAGCTCTTAAATGCTTAGCAAAGTCTCAAGATGACGCAGTGCAATTCTTCTTAGAATATGAATAAGTCATGACTGTAGAGGGTGATTTAATATTTAATTTCTTTCATATGATTTAAACCAGATTATTAAAATCCCACAGGGACAGACCAAAAAAAATATACAAATTTTCCACAAGGGTTAAGTTCATCTGTATTTGATGAAGACTGGCCCTTGAATCATGTGGCGTATGCCATGTATGTACAGATCCCAGGGCTGTCAATTTATGGGCAGTTCAATCGCTTGGTTGTTATCAGTGCTGCTGTATTGCTAGAACATTGTTGACTTGTGGGGCCTCAATTTAATTAGCATGTTCTCTCTTTGTCTGCATGTTAGAGGTGCTCCCATAAAACACTTATAACAAGTCTCCTGTTAAATTCACCCATTTCTGATTTAATCACACCTTTTTGAATAACGTAATGATAATGTGATCAAACCATTATTATGAGCCAGTTCGTACCTGCTCTTCCTACTCTTCCTTTGAGTTTAGATGTAAAAATGTAATAGGTTAGAAAGCATGTACAGCAATCTGAAAATAAATAAATCTTTACTTGAGCTGTTAAGGGAAGATCACCTTTAGTGGATCCATATAATGTCTGCATTCAAATGGGATAATATGACTTACTGCACATACTCAGGGCTAACAGTAACACATACTGAACTTTATGAAAGTGGTCAATAACAACTGACAATGGCATGGTATCAAGCCGATTAAATTGGTTTACTGATGAATTGAAGAAGTATTAGGGACTTTAAGCAGCAACAGCTCATAGCCATGGCGATTTAATGTCAGATATTCAATAAAATAAATAATTAACAATAAAATTAAATGATAAACATTCAATTAATATAACTACCTGATAAATCAATAAAGAAATCTCTATAAAACCAATGTTGTAGATTGTTGTCAGGCTGTTGTTGCTCTACACATGTACGTGTTCTGATGCTAGAGAACTGCAGCCTTCCTGTCAACCATTGCTGATTAATGTCCTTAACATCATGCCCCGGCGCAACATGAGAGACCAGCAAATTAAAGCTGAGTATCTATTGACATTGTCAGATTGATCCAGAAAAATTATTGCTGACTTTGTTGCTAGATTTAACTTTCAACCCCCCCCAGTGACTTCAAAATAAGAGAATCAAGTGACTTTTTCTGGGGTTTCTGGATACATTAAGCAATGTTGTTTGTTCTGACTCATCTCATGGAGCAACACTCACATGGGCAAGACTCACATCTTCTCCTTGCGCAAGCTTGGATGTCACATTTCATGCAGATTCTTGTGAGGAGGTCTTGTGAGGAATTAGAGATTGTGGCTTTTGATAATAAAAACAATCAACCCTGCAAAATGTAACATATTTTCACAAGAATAGTTTGCTGTATGTGTGCTTTATTCCTCACTCATGCAAACTTAAATTACCATTTAATTTAATGCAAAAAAAATAGCTTTTTCCACACTGTAAAACAAAATTTTATAGGTAAAATTCACAACAAAAGGCAAGACAAAACTAAGCTGAAGACATGTCTAGCTTAAATTTTTTAATAATTTGCAATTCATAAGTTTGTTTTCAGGGCCTGCATTGTATCATGACCATGTTTGGCGGCATGAATGAACAAGGCTATCTGAACTGCATCCGTGAGGTGTTGGGGTTGAAGAGGAAGAAAGCTATGACGTAGTGAATAAATGTGAGGTTGGTTTTGGTTTATATCGGTGTGCGTTAAAGTGATGCCACAAGTGTCATACCCTAATAATTCCTCCTGAAATACGTTTAATGAAATGTCACTGTGTTTTGTTTTACACTACTTGTTTGTTTTGGAAAACTATAATTTATGCACATCGCAAGAAAAAACTTCTTTAGTCTTCTGCTGTGTTTATGTTTTAATGACGAAAAGTACTAAACTGTGTGAAGGGTTACTTATAATACTGATAGCAGACTTGGCAAAAAAAATTGTTCATTTTTCTTGACCCACTTCTTTCTTTTCAGGGTCACAGGGTCTTTTCTGTTGGTACCTATCACTAGCGCACTTCAGGGGGAAGTCAGGGAACACTCTGGATAGGTTGTCAGTCGTTAACAGGGCAATGACACATTAACTCACACATTTAAAGAATTCTTAATCTGACGTATGTTTTTTGACTTAAATCATAAATATATTAAATCTTGCCTTGTGATTTACAAAATCCTTGATCCTAGATATTTTGTCATCTATTTTGTGATGGTCCTGCTTGGCCTATCAGTTGTAAACCCAGCACCTCAACATTTTGACCATATCTCTCCATCAAATTTTTCTCCAACATATAAATTTTTCTCCAACATATATCTCATTGTTTTGTTTTCTATTGAGTTTTTCTCACAGTTTGACCAATTCAACAACTATTGAGAGGGTGGAGCTTAGTGAAAGGACAATTGAAGTTTTAAAGTTCTTTGCACCAAAGTCTTAAAAAGACTTTTCTAACAAGACTCATCTAAGCCAAACGGCAATCACATTATCATTGTGAAACTCAGAAGGCCTTGGCCTCATTATATAGATGGTAAAGTCACCAAACCATCTAAGACATAAAACATCTATAAAATCTTAAAAGACCCGATGCAGTCACCCTTTTAAGAGTATGCAGTAATGGCAGATTTATAGGTAACCATGGCTACCAAACAGTAATGGGCCACCTGTGGGCTGCTGGTTCACTAAGAAAGCCAGAGTGAGCTATAAGGTGCATCTCAATCAGTTCCCTACATTGCAAGCTTGTGAATCACTATGATTTATATATTTGGGTAGAGGAAAGGTCTTTAAATATGGTACACACTGTGATGCATGCAATTAAAACTGATTCAATTCGAACATTTTGGAAATGTTTTAAATTAAGAAGGCTAAAGATACAAAATTAAATTGTAAAGATACAAACCGCAGCAAATAAACCCAGATTTAATTTATTGGTTTAAATGGGTCATTGACTGAGAAAAAAAAAGTTTTTTTTTTTAATGTAAGACATATTGGAACTAGCTGAATAAAAAAAGAAGAGTTACAAAGCAACCCTGAGCAGTCTTGTACTGACCAATTACATTTTTGTTGATAACACCACATTGTGGGCTGTTCAAGTAATAATAGTTTCTGCTTGTTCTGGAAATGTAACTCCAGGCTGCAAATATTGGCTCAAAAACATTATCACAGGTTGCTCTTTGGAAGTCAAAGCTCTCTGATCGGCCAACAGTTTAGCATAATCAAATATCTACAGACCTGCCTGTGGATAGAACATGTGTGGAGATGTGCTGAAACAAATCTTCCAGGATGATTTTTGTAGTGAAACAGTAGCTCATTGAAAAAATAAGGACATCCATCTTAAGTAATAAACATCTGTCTCACTTTTTCTCTGATCAAAAATGAAAATTATTAATCCCAATTTTTAATCAGTACACTTTTACCAAACCACAAGAACCTGTGTACACAATAGTGTGTAATGAAACAAGATATACACTTCTAAAATGCTAGAAGCAGCACCAAGATCTCCTCTTATGTGTCGAAAACGAAAAAGCATATACAAGCACTTGGTATTTCTTGTGTGTTTATCTTTCCACCATGTGACTTCACTTTCAGTTTTTGCTTTCATTTGAAATGTATTGGTCCCCACATTGAACTGCACTTGAGATTGTTTTGAAGTGGACAAAGACCCATTGTTTTCTGGCCGCCTTTTACCAGATTTTAGTACCGGCAAGAGTCTACTTGCAGTGGGTTGGCTCTAGTGGCTACGGGTCACCTTTGTGTTTCCACCGGCTAGATTTAAACTTCGCCAAGCGCATCAATCTGCTACATCATTCTAGCTTGGTGACTTCATAGTGAATCTGCCATCTGTGGCGTAATCTATTGGAAAACCTTTTCATTTCTCCCCATGTTGAGCTCTTGGTAGACATGGTTTTCTGCGATCAGAGAAGGACCATAAACTTTCACGTTTATGGTTGTCAATTTTTGAAGATGTACAAACTAGCTGTAGAATTGTTTGCTTACTATTATGGAGTTATGTGGTTGTACGCATTCTTTCCGGTCCATCCGTCAGAACAACAACTGACCAATCACAGATATACTATGCAAAAGGGTAAATTACATGGTAGATGGAAAATCTGCATTAAAGAACTCATCTGCTTGTTTGATGCACCCAAAAAGCGGGAATAATGGACAAAGCAATGGATAAATTTCATTGCACAATGTGCAACATCTGAAATGTTGCTTTGGTCATTGATTCTAAAAATTCCTTGATTAACCAGACTTGATGAAAGTGGTTTGGAATTACCACCACCCAGAACTGTTTTAACCGGCTGAGCAGTCTCCTGCCTCCAAAAGCAAGATGACATGATTGTGCATGGTGCGTTTTGTCTACATGTTCTAAGTTTTTATACGCAAAAAATGTGCAGCATCTTCCATTTTTCTATTGATATTTGATGTCAGTTAATCAGGAAGTAACTAAGAAAAAATTTTGTTCTTGTGGAATCGTTGGAGGGTAACTGTGCTTTATTCTCAAATAGGTTATACGATATTCCAGTTTTGTGCATAAATTTAATTAGCATCTTTGAATAAAAACAGGCTGCTGATGATCATTAGCACCAGTTTGGTATGAATACTGGATCACATACTTTTTGCAATCTTAAAGAATGCTTTATTTGGTTTGCTCACTATGCATTTGAGAAAGTAAACAATCTAAAAGGATTCAACGTAAACTTTAGCAACCTAAAATGTTGCCTTTTGTTCATTCAAAACTATCTGGGGTTCCAGTGTGTTTTCAGCCACACACCGGTCTTTGGCTCCTGTAAAATATCACGGGTTTTCACTATCCCATCACAGCAATCTCTTTATGCTTCATAATGTCCAGCAACTCGAGCTGGGGAGATTTCCAGGATCTGGTTCTGAACGTTCATTTGCTTCGATTTTCCTTATGATCCACCTTAAATGACTGATCCCACACAAGTCCCTCCCTCTGCCTGCCAGAGCTCTTCCACCCCTCAGACTGAATCTCGATCTTCCCTCTTTCGATTTCCAGCCACGGCAACCAGTAATTGAAACTGTCGTTTTGCTCGCGCGGTGAAACGTGCCGTTAATCCGCACTTTTCCCTGCGGTTTAACGGGGGGCAACAAGCAAAGCGGCGAACGCACAGGAAACGCGACTAAAAAACAAACAAAACTTGGATCCGTGGCGTTTGCGTTCCGTATCCAGAGCGGAACATACCTCAGTCCCTTTTGTGATTATTTCCTTTTTCTCTGGACTAGAGAAGGCTGCCGGATTGAGCTCGAGCTGACGGACTTCTCACTTTTCAACGGCGTCCTAGAAACAAGTTTGTCCCTTTTTGTCCTCAAACACGGAAGACACGTTTTCGCGACTCATTTCTCCTTGCAGATATTCTAAAGTTAACTTACTTTCCAGATGCAGAGTAAACAACGCGGTTTGCAAGCGACGACAGACATTGCCAATCCGCGCACGCGTTTACTTAAAACCACATTTGCGGCTTTCAGCGCTGGGAGTTTTGAGGAGACGGCTTGTTTTTGAGGAGAACGCTTGTTTCTCGATGCTTTGAATGAGGAGAAGCGTCCCATGTGTGGCTTTTACTCTTTCTGACAACCCTCCTGCCTTAAGGTAGGTTTTTGGCGTTTCTCTTGTTTGTTTGCTGTAACTATCCGTGAATTTCATTCACTTTGATTCCCCATCCACAGGTGTGCGCGAGCATGTTTCATGTCGTCCTGCTTCGTCCCGTTTGTTTGTTTATTTATCAACGTAATTTCCTGTGGCAAGTTGTTTAAAACATTATCACCAATTTCAAATGAAGTTTTTTTTGCAATAAATTTCAATACCGATGCTTACAAAAATCATTAGGAAGCGTGTTTCCGTGATTTGGTTCTTGTTTGTTACATGGACAGATGAGAGATGAGTAAAAGAGCTCTCTTGCTGATTGATAAAGAAGTAATCAGTCGATCCCTCTGACGTCACCCCTTGAGTAACGTCTACCGCGCCTCTTTCGCGCCTCTCTGGGTGTGTCCTAGCGCTATTGCGTCGAAGGGGAAACCCTGCAATTTGTTCTCCGAGAGAAGCTTCGGTCCTCCGTCCTGTCAAGAGGACAAAGCTTCCCCGTTTATGTAAGAGAACATACGGGGCACGTTATTTCGAGTTTGGGTGTTTATGTAAATGGCGAGTCGTGTATGGTACCACCGGGTTGTTAAAGGCTCAGTCACACTAGGTTCCATTTCCCACATCAGCCCGAGGAAACGAAAACCGTGACTTGTCGTGACTGTGTAAAATACATTATCAAACATGTTATATTGTTTGCTATTTTCTCAATAGGTGGCCATTAAAGGGGGGAAAAATCTTTAGACACGCCTCTGCTTCATTTGAACGTCTGAATCTACATATGATTTGAATACATATGAAATAAGAGTCTAAAAGACATTAAGGTTCTTCACTACATTGTTATAATGCAGATTATATGTGGGGTTGGATGGGGGGGGGGGCAGCTCTGATGATAAAAGGGTCAATGCGCAGACAAAGAATGCAATGGAGTGGTGCAAAAATATTTAAGGCTAGACAGAAATCTGAGTTAATGTGATACGATAAAGATAAAGCTGCTCACTTTGTTAA
Organism: Danionella cerebrum; assembly: GCA_007224835.1. Classification (NCBI taxonomy): domain Eukaryota; kingdom Metazoa; phylum Chordata; class Actinopteri; order Cypriniformes; family Danionidae; genus Danionella; species Danionella cerebrum. The sequence continues at coordinate 266,972 of SRMA01024036.1, forward strand.
AAGTATTCCTAGCTTAAAACCCTTCCCCAAGAAATGCGATGAACTCAATTATTCTACATATTCTTTGCTTATCTGTCTTACATTTTAAACTTCATATATTTTCATATGTTTTTACAACTGTGCGACTCAAATTGTCAATTTCGTTATCCAAGTCTTAATCCCAGAGCCTCCTTCTGTGGAGCTAAAGCCATATTACAATTATATATTTTTTAATATTTGATATAGTACGTATGTGGATAAAAAGCTGTAAGAAATATTAATAATGCATGTGTATTTTGGTACATTTACATAAAGAGTGAACCAGCATCAGTTCTTAAAGGTACACTTGCACAAAGTCAGGGATTTTGTAGGATTATTGGTGTATGGTCCACCAATTATTCCAGACAGGTGCTAATGATCATTAATGTCACATGTAAATTGAAACCCAGGCACGGACTGAAATTGAAACCGTTGTGCATGAGGATTAAATCTATGTCAGGAACAGCCCAACAGTTTCTTTTCATGACCAGTTTGATCACAGCAACAAGCGCAAGGTAGTTATACAGCGTCAACATAATCTCTCCTAGACAAAGACTTCAAACTGACTGAAATTTCAAGATGTGCTCTCCAAGAAGTATAAAGAAACAGGAAACATTGAGCAGAGTAGAAGCAACGATGTCCAAGAAATCTTGTGCAAACAAAATGTTGAAACGTGATGCACTGCAAATCATAAAACACTTGCAAAGAGAGAAACATCATGCAAATAGAGAAACGGGTTACAAATAGAACAGACCACACCCAGAAATGTTTCTTAGGGAAAGTAAATGTGATGAGGTAGTGGCAAAATGTACAATCACCAACTTATACATTTTAACAGATCCAGTGCTTTACAGAGAGCATTAATGCCTAATAAATGTTGACCACATTATTAGTGGTTGTGCTGACCAACCAAGCATTGCACAAAATATTTGAAATCGGCTAAGAATGTTAACAAAAGATTAGAAAATTAGAAAGATTGAGCACACTCTCAGTTTTAAACCTGTACAATATTCGAAATAGATTCAAACTCTCAATGTTAACTTTCTCACGCAAACCGCACAAGAGTGCGTTATGCAACATTTACACGGGTGTCTCCAACACTGCAGCACTCGTCGCATACACAGCTCTGTTCCCGTTTTACTTGCGGTCGTAACGGACTACATGGCCCATGATTCCTGAACTACGAGTCCTAGACCAGCACTCCCATTGACCCCCATTCCTGCAACATTGTACCCAAGCAGCATTATGCAAACAGTGCATACCCAACAGAAACAGAAATAACTCTGCTGATAAGACATAATTCATAAAAGTATATGCTTAAGCGACTGGGTTGCTGCTTTGCCAGGAGAGGGGTGGGGCATGGCAGGGTGTGGCAGGGTGGTTGATCACAGTCCCGGCTCAGCATTACAATGTCTATTGGTCATTTAACACTAATGTGTTGTCAAATGTGATTTTTTATTTTTTATTTTTTTTCTTAAATTACAGCGCACATGGCCTCTCTTACAAGTGTGCTAAAAATGCCCCGCTGGAGGTTGTCTGTATATTTGTATTGGCCATTAGCTTTTGTCTTACTTCAAGAAATTCAATGAAAGGTCAACAAACTTCTCAGTTAAGATTAAACCTTTAAATAATTAAATTGTCAATACTTTTTTGGGATCAATAAAGAAGTCAATATTAGTAAAGTTTAATAATCTATACAGAAAAAAAACATTGTTTTGTGAGACCAGCAGAAAATGAAACGTTGAACAATTGTAGGCTGATATTAGGATTTAGGCTAGAGCTCTATTGATTTGTTTGTTTTTGTGTCCGATACCGTTACAGATATTTAGAAATCTAGGTGACCCAATGGCCAGATTTTTAAATACCATTAGCATCTAATAAATATTGGTAATATGATGGTGGTTCTACCAACGTTTGACAGCTTTCACCTCATTGATATCAATGATTGGACTTGGCAACTTGTCAACACACCTCACAGCACTGCAGAGAGAGGTGAGGTGAGCAGACAGCAAAGTAGTTTTTTTTTTTCAATACTAATTGAGAAATGTAAACTTTGTGACATGGTTTTGATAAGTACCTCAATTGTCAGCATATGTGGGAAAAATAAACTTTTTGAAAGCCTTAAACAAACAGAATTGACTGAACTTTGAGGTCATTGTGTTTTGTTACAAACAAATTGCCTCACACTTTTTGATGAGTGCATTTATACAAATAGCCTCATGTTTCTTGGGAATTTTTTATTTGTTTCTTAACTATGTGGAACCAGCTCGAGGAGATCAGCCTGCAGATATCACAGAACACTTGTGTACTCATGTATTTTGTGTGCTGATGACAAAAAAAGTTTTTCACTGAAGTTAAATCTCCAGCTGACTGAGGCAATTTATTGTTGTGCATATAAAGTTGTGTGTCCCCTGCAGAGTATCTGTTCCCTCTAATTAGAGGAGAGTTGCATTGTTCAGCCTCACTCCTCAGACACAATCATGGGCCCTGGTGGGAACATCAGACTACCATGACTCAGGTCTCGCTGGTGTGACTGTTGGCTATAAATGGGATTGCTATACTCGCTATCTCATGAAACGTGTCTAGAGGGACTTAATGAGCGGTTGGAGGTTTGTTTGTTGGCGATATATAGTGTGGGGAATATACCTGTCATCTTGGGCTAAAAATGTCTCCATCAATTGAACTTCACTTATGGTGGGTTTTCGTGCTTCATCAAAAGGGGTCAGGTGCTGTTTTTTATCCAACAACTTTTACCTGTGTAACTGAAACATAGTTTACTTTTGCTTGAAGGTAAACCATAAACCAATTTTCAAGACAAAATGAGCATTTCCTAAATGGAAAATGAGGTGGTAGGTGCTGTTGCATACTACATACATCTTCCTAGGGTCGGGCAAAATTCAAAATCTCGATTAATTGAACATTTTTACTCGATTATACGGTAAATGAAATTTTTTTTAATTATTTTTTCCAGCTATATTCATTAACAAGTTTTGTACAGTACATATAAAGTTGAATACAGATTGCATTACTAGATATTAAAATAACTTAAGGAAACGGAGCGGGGTCACCTGACTATGCGAAAAATTATATTTACTTTTTCAAATCCAGATTTTAATATTTAGAGATTTTTTTTTAAATGCATAATTTTTTTCCCAACTCCATGGCCCTAGTTTTTTTCCACAAAACTCTACAAGTCCATATAATCTGTATAAATCTTTATATCTTTTTAAATGAAACGGTTCAACATAAAACAACATTGATATTGAATCAAGTGGTTGGTTCAAAAATAGATCGTATCAGAACCCACAATCCAGACAGTCACATTTGACTGGCCTGAGTCGTAGGCAGATTGGAGCTTGAGTATGTGTGTACGAGAGTCGCAGTCATAATCGTGCAGTGTGAAATGTGTTCTGACTGGAAATTGCATCTGTGTTCACCTGCAGCCAATAACAGAGCCACATCCAGTGCAATATGAAGTTGCGAAGTTACAAATGCATAGACTGTAATATAAACAGTTCAAAAGAGGTTTCTTTCTGGTCTATTTTGACCCAATAAATGAATTACATTTTTGATAATCCTAATTTTTGATAATCCTGGTCTTGCTTTTCAGTCTGGCTTGCGTGAACTTTTCTCATGAGTGTTTGGTTTCAAGAGACAGCTTTTGAACACGGACAAAGTTCTCTGCGATTCTGTCTAAAGTCATACACTGTGAAATCTTCTGTTGGCAATCTATTGTGCAGTGCAAATTCAGCAGCGACTGAATGCTGCTCCAGACAGTCCTTCAATGTAAAAGCATCCACGACACGACTCCTCTGACAATAGTGCAGTTTGAACCTCAGGTTTAATCCTCAAAACTCTAGTAGACAAATGTTTTACACTGTTTTTAACTTTTCGTATTGGCTTCATTCAATCTCTCCATTACTCTGTTTCCCCCCTCGAATACTTTCTCTATTTATTTTTCACCCTCCCACTTCTGTGTGGCTTTTAATGCAGTGCTAAGGGTGTGTTTGTGTGTATGGTGATGTTTGAGTGTATGTGATTGCAGGTTATGCAACAAGTCTTTAAATGTGTTTGCGTTTGCATCAACATTAACTAGTAAACCAAGAGCGTGTATGTCCTCAAGTCTGGGTTTGTGTACATGACAGATAGCGTCACTGGGAACCTATTTGTTGCCAGGGTCTACATCTTGTGTGTTATCACAGCAACGTTTTGGCTGCTTATGTACATTTCGTATTTCATAGCAGAGTGGCAGATGTGTTCAGTTAGTTCTGAACATCCTACTCACCATAGGAATATGCATTTGAGCGAATGTGTAACATATTTGTTTCCAGGTCTCCTCTGATTCACATTTTTACATTTCTGGGCTTGGTGAATGAATAAATGCAATGTCTCTCAATATTTGGTCTATTTAGTATATAGACAAAAGTATTAGGTTTGATTTCACCTCAAATGGCTCAATGGCAGGAGGTAGTGGCACATTTCTTTGTTTGTTTTGTTTTAAAAGTCATTGGTTTAAATGTGTTTTGACTTAAGTGACGTCCCATTCATTTCAAATACATAGTATTAATATGACATTGGCACACCCTTTGAAGCTATAATAGCTTCAACTCTTCTGGCAAGGGTTTTTTAGAATGTTTAGGACTGCGTTTATGGGAAACATTTTTCAACACCCAACATGTTCGTCTAACTGTTTATGGACTTGGTGCAGTCAAGTTGGAACTGGAATGTGCTATCCCTCAAAATGTTTTCACATTTTGGAAGCATGGAATTGTCCAAATTGTCATTATGCGGACGCATTCAGACTTACCTTAACCCGAGTAAAAGGGACATGCCAAGCTTCTGAAAAAAGAAACCACAATAATAGCTACTACTTTTGTGCGAAACAGTCATAAGCGCTAAGTCAAAAAGCTGTTTTTATGGGTAATTTTCGTAAAAGATATTTGCAATTGATTTTCCGCAGAAATTATTTCATTCTGATTTCTAATTCCACTTATATCTCCAATTCCTAGGATCATTTAGAAATCGTACCCCATTCAAATTGACCGTATTAGATCTAGTTTTCATTTCATTTTCTTTTAACTGCTTATTTTTGCTGAGGGTCACAGAGTTGCATTGGTGCTTAAATCCAACTCACAGTGGGCCAAAGGTGGGGTACACCCTTGACATGTCACCAGTCCTTTGCATTCATTCACTCCTGGAAGGAATTTAGAGTGTTCAATTCATCTGAAGCATGTTTCTGTGGAAACCTGAGAACTTGGAGGAAACCCAGGAAAGCACAGGGAGAATTTGCAGATTTTGCAATACTTTATGTATGAGATTTATTTTTTTTTATACCAGTAAGATATAAGGAATAAAAGGGTTTGGTTTAAGGTGCTTCCTAATTTTCTTAAAATTTTGCAACAAACATAATGCCATGAAAATCTATGTTTTAGGGTTTTCAAAGTATTGAATTTAGCGGCAAGTGTCTGCCTGTGCTGTTTTTGAGTTCTTAGTCATAGAAGCAAACATCCTCTATGCTCCATTGTGCTATTTAACATGTCAATATTTTTACTTAGTTTTATTGGCCCAGTATTGTTAAATGCTGTCGTAAGCCCTTGTGTTTACATAGTGGTTTTATTACTGAATTTCAGATGTACAGTGCAAACCAGCCAAACAAGTTATTGAGTAAATATCCCAGCTTTTAAAAACTGCACACAATTTAACAATATTAGACGTAATGCATTAAAAAAATGTCATACTGGTTCAGAATGCCTGCATTGCTTCTCCTGGATTTAGATCAACGAGGCAGCAGCGTTCCTTGCTTTATCAGAATGAAAGCTTGGCTCTGGCAACCCACGCAGCAATGGCAGTTACATAACGATCACTGATGTCTCCCTGCGCAACTGTTAGTTAATCGACAGGTCTCACATTCAACCTCCACTGCTGGCCTTGTACTGTGGACCATGATGGGAAAAATTCTGTTGTCAATATCTTGCAGCTGGGTGGAAGGTCGATTAAATAGAAAGCAGTCAAGAACGCAGAAGAGAAATTTTTCCCCAAAAAGTAGCGTATAGAGAGTATGAATTGAAATGCATCTGGTTCCCACTTGTGATCTATTTAGAGAAAGAATGTCCTAATTGAATAGGGTATTAGCCTGGGGTATTGGGATATGGCCGTGGACACCAACAGCAACAGATGAGCAAGATCCTTAGAGTTAACACTTTTCAAGGGCAAATGAAATGGCCCGAGGCATTATGTGTATTTCCATTGTCTGTAATTGAAGGCCCAAGGCTGATTTTGAAATCTGTCAAAACTTGTTTTACTGGCCTATATTTGATTCCGCTTGTATTAAGTGAGATTCAGTTTGTTTTGGCTGAGAAAAAACAGCAATCCAAGGGCTCATCCTCAGCCACTTGCGTGATTCTCCTACCAAGATTTAACTACCTCTTCAGCTATACCACAGAATCTCAATGAGGAATATATCTCTGGATTTTTTTTGACCAAAGCTTTCTTTTCTGAAAGATGAAAGCAACCGAATACCCCTGTGATGCATTGAGAATGAGATGCGACTGAAGAGAAAGAAGTGGGGTGAGAGAGATTAATGTCTTAAATAGTTCGACAGACCCATTAAACAGATACTGTCAGATTCCTAATTAAATGTTTTTAGAGAGTAGGGGAAGAGAGCGCTCAATTACCAAAATGATTGAGGGTCTTTGGTGTAAACCTACAAGTTTGCAAGCAGTGATGGTTCTAATGTTGTCTATGGATTTGTACTGCTGAATGGAGAGAATATACAAAAATGTATTTTTAATGATACGGTAGAGCTGGGGGAATTTGAATTCACATATTTACTTTCAATAATAATAAAACGTAGGTTTTACTTTAAATGAAAACAATTGAAATCAGAATGAGAAAATTGATTAAAACATGTTGAAAGTTTAGTTTAAACAAAAGAGCCGGCTCTTTAGCTTGGGAGCAGTCTCTCTCTCACACTCATCCTTGATTCTGCTGAACACATCATGTGTTTGTGTGGTTTGGTACAGGTCCTACATAAGGGGGTCAGAGGTGGGTGAACTTATAGACTCATTACATAGACGGCAAAAGACATTGACTTGAAACAGAAATGTGTTTAAACGCAGAAAAATGTTTGAGTGAAAGTATTTTTTTTGTTCTGTGCAATGTTTTTTGTTATTGATGTAATGGTGGGCATATTTTTTATTAATATATCTTAATGTATCATCAGAAAATATGAAAAAAAAACCTCACTGATTTGAGTCGATAGAAACCGTTTATTAAAAGAGTCTTAACAGTCACAAGGTACAATACTGGTTAATCAAATATAGTTTTAAGCACTTTTTCAAGGCAATATTGATTATGAGCAACTTATTTAATTAGCAAAATACTATAAAGAAATATGTGCTTTTCAAACGAACAGAGAAAAAAGTCAATGCACCACTGGTAGTTAATGTAAAGGTAAGTTTACAAAAATTGTAACCAGACAAGGAGTGCCATCGGGCTGTTCACAATGGCTAATCTCATGTAAATTACCCTAAACTAACGACTGACCGTTTGAGAAGCTGCTCAACTCATATTTGTGTAGATCCGCTTTTGTTGAATGGTTGGTTCATCTGGTTTGCCATGTTGAAGCAACCAGTTAGAAGAATATGTATTTCCAGTCTGTATCACCAGGACAGCACATGCACTGGCTAATAGTTAAAGTAACCACCAATGTTCCAGATAGGCAAGTCCACCACCGGTGCTTATCCTTGTTTGAGTATGGAACCTGTTTGGATGCAGTTATGCATGAAAGTGAGCAGAAAGCAGGTAACTCCCAGCTGAATAGAATGTCATGGATATAAAATATCGCTTGTCCTTGCTTCATGCCTATAAAAACCTCTGCTGTTGTCTGACTTTTCCTTGACAAGACAACACAATGTTGTTTACATAGTTTCTATCCACAACTTTCATAGATCCTTGCAGGGTTCTTGGTTGTAGTTGTTTGTGTCTCAGAGGTGTCTGGCAGAGGCACAAGTCTAATTTAGTAGATGGGCATCTTGCCAATGGGGGAAAACTCTTGGGCATGATGCCTCCTAGCAAGGCCCTCCCTGGTATCTTCTGCAGGGGTGCCGCTGTTTTGAGACCTGTGGACTAAATGCTTCATAAAGTGAAGTAAATCATGACCTAAAAAATGGTATGCTTGCCAAACATTCAAATGTTATTTTGGGTGGTTTTGGGAGTTAATAAATTTGGGTTGTTTTGGGAGTTAATAAACCAAATCTATGTTTTTTTAGTTAAGTGTGATTAAAATAAAAATAAAGTGTGATTGTCAAACCTTTGAGCTCAGTGAGCTGATTGATATACATTAGGGGGGGGGTATCGAGTTACATGGAAAGCAGGCTTAAAGATGGCATTGTTACGGAAATCACATTGTACAATTTTGTGTAATAATTATGTTTTAATGATTTTGAGAAAGCACAAATACATTCAAAAGCTTGTAATTAGCATTAGTTGAAGGGGTGATTGTGTGAAATTAACCTACAATTAATTTTCCTGTGGTGTAAGATGAGCATTTTTAAACATCTGCAAACTTGTTTAAGCTGACAAAGTTTTGTAAAAGTAATTTTAAGTGGAAGACTATTAAAAGAGACATTTATGCCTCACAATTGGCATTTTTTGTTTTGTGTTCAAAATATGATAACACCACCATAAATTGAGTTTATTAAATCATTATTAAAAACATACCTCGATCTACAAAGTAAAATGCGGTAAATTGTGAACAGTTATTGTGAATGTCCAAGGGTTGCTGGGGTAATGGAGATGGAGTCATTTCTTGCAGCTTACTAGCGAGAACACTGAGTTTTAGTAAGAGATACCATTGGTTTCCAAATGGAGTTTATCAAGTGGTCTGTCTCACGTGATCCAAACAATGTGTAATTTCAATGTCCGGCTGTGTAAGCCCACTCACATAACCGCATTACATGATTAAATAATTCACAATATATCTCATCTACGTTTTAACAGGGTGATCTCTTATCTACTTTAAAGCAATCCTAAAAATGACATCCTGTGACCATCCTAAAAATGTACTTTTGCTTCCTATTGAGTAATCAAAAAGCTTGTGCATGTGACCTCTCCAATCTGGTGGCTCAAGTCACATTACATCGTCCCATATCGCAGATCAAAATTTGCCCCAGCTGAAGTTTCAGTTGGAGCATGATCCATAAGCGCACAGCATTTGCATGGAATTCCAGTTACACAGTGTCGGATGCGTCAAGTCAATGGAATTCTTTTCATAGTGTGACTGTACCTTACTGATTCCAGGTCAGTGGTTGCAGTAACATGTGGGAGTGACTGTCAGATTTGAATAAAAAAAAAATCATTACCTGAATTTGTAAATTGTTCTTACATTTTAATTGTGACTACATAAGATTTGTAGTTCTGTCTGGCCTTGACTATACTACAAGGATAAGTGAAACATGGATATCTGGCAACACATGAAGTTAAGTTAAATACTCTTAACCTTTTGTTTTGTTTTTTTGCTCGCCTATATCACTATGTTCTGACATCTGTTATTTTTTTGTGTGTGCAAGGGTGTGGTAAATACATTGTTCATTTCAAAAGATATTTTCCAAATTAAGGCCACAATGTTTGAAATGACAATGATGACTGACAATCCACCCTTCCTCCCGCCCACTCAAAATATTCTGTGGTTATGAATGCATTTTTTTGTCCATTGCCATCAGCCACTCTCGTCTTGTGATGTTTTGGGAAGTTTGCATCTATCTTAGCTCTGTCACGGGTGGAAACTTCTGCTTCGTTCCATGCTGTGTGGCACACCCAAGATATTCATAGTTTGTGAGTGAATGTGGAGGTTGTGGACGCTACAGTGCGGGGAAGAGGGGTCAGGAATACACATTTTTTCCGAAACCAACTGCCTCACACCCAAACAAGAACTCTCAGTATTCACGATGGACCCGAGCAGGGAATGAAAAGCGACCATGAGTGTCTCTAGCTATAGGAGTGGAAGAAGAAGCCTTTGTAGGTCATGTTCTCCTACCCAACATTTTCCACTGCTCTGTAAGGAAGTCTGTTTTGTTGGTTACAAGCAGTTCTTGATGAATGTGGTTGATACGCCTTCCATAATAGAAACAATTCTCCATGTTTTCAGTTCTCATCATGATTCTCATCAAAATTAACCTGCTTAAAAAACATTGTGGCTACAACAGCAGAGTGTTCTCTTTTTGTTTCCATACAATCGTTAGCTTTATAGTAGCAATTTTTCCGATTTCCAAACACTTTTAATATGCGAGTTTGGTTGTTTATACAAAGGTGTATTCATCATAAACACCTTTATATTATAACAATTATTGTTATAATATGGGGCGAAGGCAACATTTGTATTATTATGACACATTTTTGGACCTTTTCAGCTCATTAATGCCTTGTGCAATAATGGTGAACTACGCCTCAAATCTCACGTCCTAAGAGGTCAGGGAGGTTCTACTACATTTTGGTATAGCTGATATATTTCTGATTTTTTTATTTTTTATTTATTTTTTTATGCTTTAAGTAAAAATACAAAAAAAAAAACATTGAATTTAATGAGCATAAGAACATAAAGCTAAACCGTTTTTAGCTGATTTACTCTGCAGGGACATCGCTACCATGGGGGTTGTGATTGTTTTAATACACGAACACTGTTTTTTTTTTTTTTTTTCTCTCGTTTGAGAGCTTTGAGCATGCATGGAAATGCTAAGTTTGTCTAGTTAATAGTTACTTTTGATAGCAACTCATTCATTATAAAATTGGTTTCTAGGGAGAGTGACCTGCGTAACATTCATTCATTTTCCAACCCACTTTTTCCTATTCCTGCATTCACACATAAGGGGAATTTAGATTATTCAATTAAGCTAACTGCATGTTTTTGGGATTGTGGGGAAACTAGAGTACATGGAGGAAACCCACGCAAGCACAGGGAGAACATGCAAACTCCTTCTGGGAAGGTCACCTGTGAGCCTCGAACCGCCAGCCTTCTAACTGGAAGGTCACAGTGCCACCCACTGCGCCACCGTTCTGCCGACTTGCATAACATTTTTTGTTCTAATCTTTTTCTTTGTGTATTTTTGTTCAGCAAAAAATTATGACTTGCATCTTTAATGAGTTTCCTGTACAGAAAATTCTAAGGTGTTGATTGGCATAGCATGTATTTGTTGAGCAATTTTTTTTTTTTGGAAATGTTTCATGAAGCCAAGAGATTGAGCATGTGCAGTGTTTCAGTTCGTCTGACAGATGAACTGCTTCAATTTGAATGCCCTTCTCTCTGGTCAACTCTCCTCTGAGCATATTTCCAAGCAGATGTCAAAGAGGAATCTAGAGATGGATCGGAGCTCATAGACTGCAGCTGCTTGGCCTTCAGCTAAACAAGCTTAAGGTCTTTTGCATGCTCCCTGAGGCTCCGTCTTGAGTCATGATGGAGCAAGAGAGACAACAGAGATCGGATGTGTCAACCGTTGGCCTCCTTCACCAAATTTGCTCTTTATATCAAAATGGACCAGACTGTCCATGACAGCTGCTGTCATACGTTATAGTTGCTCAGCCAGCATGCAATGTCAACCTTACATCAAATGTGCTCCTATCAGTACTCCACATGTTTTTTGCTATAAGATCTGTAACCCATTAACTTACTGTGGGATTTCAGCAAGTAACCTCAATTTGATTTGAAATACACATATTATTTACTAGTTTTTCTGTTATATTGAGAAGTGACACTATCCTAAGCTTACAGAGGCTATGTTGGACTTCCCATTGGTCTGCATGTTTGTACATATGCTTTATATTAGGTTTTAATATAAAAAAATGCCCAACAACTGAAATAAATTTCTAGAAAATTTGCCAAGTGTTTTCCATTTGTAGACTTGAAATGGAAATGTTGATGCATGTACAAGATGTGTTTAGTGGATTAATCGGGTGGTTTTAAGGTACATATATGCCCTTAAAAAAAATCAATACCAACGTTGATCCCAAATGTTCGTTCATTCATTAATTTTCCAACCCACTTATTCCTTTTTTGGGTCACGGGGGTCTGCCACATTGGGGTAAGAGGTAGGGGTATGCCCTGGACAGGTCGCCAGTCCATCGCAGGGAAACATTTACTCACACATTCACACCTGAAGGGGAATTTTGATTATTTTTTTAAATTTCAGTATGAATTCCTTTACAATTAAAAACATACATTGACATAAATGTTGAGACCTGATGTGCTTTGGAGTTTAATTTATAAATATATAATATTGTATTTAATATAAAAAAAGTAACAATTTGATTATTTTGTGTATTTTAGGGGAAAATTGAATTATCATTAGAAATAAAATATACACATTTCATTATGTACAAAAGTGAAAAATATGTCTTTACTAGTTAAGATGAGCCCATAAACAAACCTAGAAAATTCTTTAACTTTCAGTGTTTTCAAGACAGTTTAAAAAAGATTTTTCCTCTTTGGAAAGTATTGTGTTTTGATTTAAAGCTGCTATGACGATACATTTCTTGTAGAGTGACGTTATTTTTGGGTAGTTGAATGAACAGTATTGTCTCTGTGTGTTGGGATTGTCCATTGAGACCAAGAATTCCTATGCAGATTGGCACACTGGATGAAACAAAAGACAAAATTCACAAGGGTGCTTCTGTGTGCCTCACTAAGCCACTGACATTTGGTTCAAGAAGCCTCTGTCACTGCCTAATAATTTGTTGCTTGAAAAGAAATCATCAGTTGGAGTTGGCTTGTCTGTGGTGATAACGCCAGAAATATTTCTGCATGTTTTGAAATTGTTTTCACTTCTATAACAAAATAGAGCTTACAAAAGGGCAACTAGGCATCTGTGAACTTCAAGGCTTTGTCCATCAAGCTCATGTCTATTGGATTCAGGAAAGATCAGTAGAGAAGTACAGTTATAAGTAAACAAACCAAACTGGACCAAACCTGTCATCAGAAATTAATCAACACCTAGCGGCTAATCAGATTCCTATATTCAGGCAGACCATGGTATGTTGAGCAAGAAGAGGGCTTGTAGTTTTTCATTCATTCATCTTCTTACCCGCTTGTTCCCTTTTGGGGTCACAGGGTCTTCTGGTCTCCAGCTCACTTTTGGTAACAGGTTGCAGTATACCCTGGACAGGTTACCAGGCTATTGCAGGGTAACACCCAGTTAGCTTTATTGCATAGCAACACAGTGCGCCATAGTGCCGTGCTTGCAACTTGAGTTCAGGACCAGTGATTTGTATACAGCTGGCTCCGGCAGGTTGGTACAGTGATCAAATCTCGCTTTCTCCCACCTTTGCCAACCACAGCTCGGTGTCCTTGAGCAGGGAATCAGTTAGTCTTACTGCTCATGGCCTATGCAGTCATGGGTGCCCACTGTTCTGCACTGATGTATGCGCAACTTTGGGTCATTCCATTCCTGGCCATCATGTCACATTCACTTTATAGGTGCCTTTCCTGATAATTTCCAAGCATTCATACCAGGGTCAAGCCCAGCTCCATAAAAACATTGCCACACTGCTGCACCAAACGTTACATTTGGCTACAATCCTGACAAACACTGGATGCGGATGCTTCACCATGGAAACCCATATGTACCGTTCTTCAGCAAAACTGAAGCTCAGATGAAGCTTGGTGGTTGGCCTCCTTTCTAATATCGACCTACCACTGTACTGCCACTTATCACTGGGGTTTCAATTAAATTTCAGTTTATCATCCATATTTGTATCCCATGTATGTTTGCTTTTGTCAGCAAATATACCCCCACCCAATCGTCTAGGTCACTCAATCCACCTGAAGTTGCCTGCTTTTTGTCGAAAATAGAGGTGATCACATCAGTTGTTACTGCAAATTCCTCCCAGCATAAACAGAGGATTCATTTTCACAGCAGCATGAGTAAAATAATTGGTTGAGGAAGAGAATGAAATGTGTATCGTTTATCGTTGTTTGCCACCTGGTTGCCTGAAAGCCTTTAAGTAAGGGAATCCCAGAGGGGGGAAATATCCCAGAGTCAAGGGGATTAGAAAATGTTGCAGCAAACTTGTTAACGGTCACCCTTACCTAAGAGTACTTTTAGCATTGTACTAAGGCTTCTAAATGCATATGTAAAAAAGTGCATAGGTTGCTCTGGTTATATCTCTGACTCAACAACACTGTTGTATTAATAATTTTTTATGTGCAAAAAAAATTAATTTACCATAACAATATCTAAATTCAGATAAAAAAACAAAACAAATTTCAAATAAATAAAACATTTTGTGTTTTTAGGTTTTATTTTCTTTTGCTCCAAGTTTTACTATCAAACGAATGTTTTCATGAGCGAGGAAACAGTCACATCATCATTCATATATATAAAGGAAAGTATGATTTTGGTAAAATCATTTGTACCATGACTGTGCTTGTACATTTCTTTACTCTCTGGTAACTGAGGTTTGCTTGCACCTGCTATGTTACTATATTTGAAAAGAGCTAAAGGTAATTATCTGACTGTGTTTTAGTGCTTTATCCTTTATCAAGGCTTTTAACTCTGCATCAATGGCTTCATTAAAAGATTTTATGATGGGATTTAAAAGGATCTATTGTCTATAGTGGTTAAACCCACATAGTTAGCGATTATTTTGAGGGTGGGTGTAAAGATGAAGATAACGGGCATTATTTATTCCCAATAAATCACTGAGGATACTGTGGGCAGTTTCCACATGACAGATGGGGTGGAATCAGCAGGAGCTCAGGATCATAAAAGGTGATGTAATCAGTTTTTAAAGTCCAATTTTTTTCTTCAAAATCAAAGATAACAAAAGAGACCATCTTATGGCTTGTTCAATGTTTCGATGCAAGCCTGCACCATTTCCACACAACTGAAGACACAGTACCTCTCCTGAAAACAAGTTATTCAATTTCTTCGCCTGCCATTTGGGTAATTCTGTATAATGCTATTGATTTACTGAGGGAGAGGGTGCCATTGCAGAGGTAAAAAACTGATTTTTACCAAATAATACCCCAGTTCTAAGAGCTTAAGATTTCACCCCTAAACATCTAACTTCATTGTATACAGATTTCCAAGTACTTTCCTAGTGATTACACATCACATTTTGTGTGAGTGATCATTGTTATTTTGGTTAAACAAAGAGTTTTGTAGGTTACAGTTTCCTACCCCAACAAAAAAGGCATCTGAACAATAAGTGAAGATTTGCTTTGCTATTACAGAGATCTTTGTATAGTCACTTTCCCTCAATAAAACGTAAGCATTTTGGTTTTCATGGCTACTTTAAACATTTGTTTTTAATTACATCACATATAGCTGTTCAGTTCTTTTAACATCATATGTGTCAATCTTGTTTTTAATAGCTTGTGTTCTTTGCATTCTTGATTTAGCTCACCTAGTAGTTCCTTCCATAATCCGTTAATCCTATAACTGCTCATTTAACCTTCAAAAGAATATCCTTTTCATTGTTAGTACTCTGCAATCTTGGATTTACAGGCAAATTAACTAATCTGACCTATGAAGAAGAGCTAAACTTCCACAGGAAATACTGATATTCATTAACACAGCTTGTGTCTTAATAAAACTGGAATATCACATCTGATTTTGCATTTCAAAGAGCTTAACTTCAAAGGTGTCGTAGGCACCACTCAGGTGAGGCGGTACAATGTCAATCTGCCAGAAAAGTGCTAAACTAGGTCATGCTGACTTATCCTTTTTGGCAAAATGAGCAAATCAAGAGTTATGAAGATCTTCCACAACAAACTGCCTTTATGTACCTGGCTCTGTACACTGGTACACAGTCATGTTGAAACAGTAATGATGGGTTTTTGGAACATCTTTTACAGTCACTGATTGATTCCTTTCTATACTGTAGTTCTGATTTGATGCCTATATCTATTTTTTCACCTTCTGTTAAAAGCAACCCGTATCAAAAGTCACCAGGGTGCTGTAGTAGTGTGATGGAGAAAAGATGGTCGCATGTGAAATATACATAGTAAAATTAAATAAACAAATGATTTAGTCACACTTCTCAAATGACATCATCAAACAGCAAACGTCATGCTAAATTGTCTCAGTTTCAGTTGAGGTTTGAGATGTATCATAAATCTGATTTGCTTGTTTACATGACATTCAGTTTGACGCAGATGTGATTTATGTCCATATATGAATGAGGTGTGATTCCGATCTGATCAGGGTCACATTGTCACCAAAAAGATCTGAATTGGGTCACATTTGACTGGCAGTGTAAATTGGTCTAATGCAAGCTCCTGAAAAACAACTTGAATGCATAATCTCCTCCTCTCCTGACTTTACTGGTAAATACCTATCCCATACTCTTCTATTAGCTTGACCGATAAAGAACTATGATTCATCGCTGCAGAGAACATGTCTCCACTGTTCTAGAGTTGAGTGGTGGAACCACTGAATATGATGCTTTGGATTGCACTTCTACTTCAACGCTTAAGTGTTAAGTTGTTTTTATGTGTATTTTCAGGCACTTAGCTTGGTGTAGGTTAGGACAACAAACAAATAGAGCTTTGGAGCAATCAGACTGGAATTGCAAGAGCATAGTGATTTCCCTGAAGACATTTGGAATTTTCCCTTTTCCTCTCTTGCTCTGATTTCTGTGTATTTTCCAGTTTTTTTCTTCATTCAAGCCTCCTTCTTTGTGGCTGACAGCATGGAATAATTTCTTAATGTAGGCTTTTGGGAGTGGCTCTGTGTGATGGACAGTCATTTTTCTTCAACATGTACAAGTCAGGCTGAAGAGTGGAGAAAATGAAGCAAGCGTGTGCTTGAGGGAAACCGCAAGGGCTCTTTTTATGATTTGGTTCACTATCATTTAAAAAAAACAACACTTTTTTAAATTAAAAAAAGTTAAATAATGGTTAGTTAAATCTGTGCATTTTGATTGTGTCTGGACAGCAATGCAAGAATTTGACCAATCTGGGCTATAGAGATCGAGGCGTACAATACATACCCTTACAGACATGTAATTTACAAAATTCCTGTGCAAGTCCAGACTTGTTTTGTGGCATTCCAGCGAACAAAAAGACCATGCTATTACTCAAACACCAAAAACATGCCTGTTTGATTTTAAGATGTAGCCATATAACTGTCAGAACAATTATTCCAGCTTTATTTGTAGTGCCATGTCAGAACATATTTCCAGTTGATTAACTAAACTTTGCTGTAATCAAAATTAGGAGTCCAAGAATTGCATTCAAATTCAATCCATTTAATAAATCCAGCAGGCGCTGAATTAATTATTACTTTCATTAATTATTCAAAATGTTGTACGGATAAAAGAAGTTGCTTACATTTATCTGGTTGGTGAAACTTTCTAGAGAACCCTTTTTGTTCATATAGGCTTTTCACTTTCATATATGTTGTGCTGTTTCAGTATTGCTAGAGGCTTGTGAAACACTGTCATTTATATTATTATTAGCCCAGTGCAATAGGGATCCCCCACCCTGAACATATATCATTACTTTATTAATAGCTTACCTCCAGCTCATGGAAATAACCTACTTCCCATGACTTTCCCTTTGCCATTCTGTACCCTTTGACTCCAGCACTGACATCCAATCAGTTGGAATAGAACACAGGTATTTCTTCCTGTTAACAGTATTTTTATCTGTTCATATTTTTGCTTTGTGGATTTGAAGATGTTCCAGTGAAACAATTATGTCATAAATTAACCAGAGTGTGATTCAGACTGTATTTCTAAAATTTTGTCCCTGTGCTCCGTTACTTCGTTTTGCATTAGTCTTAACTATTTTCAAGTTGTTTGGGATCAATATTTAGGTGACAAATCTAAATCAAGGTAGTCCATAGAAGATCCTCCAGGGCATCTTCCCCATACTGTATATGGACTCTTGTAAAGCAGCATCGTCCTATATTTTTTGCATAAATATTTGCATGGGTGTTTCAGGGACATTTTAATCCACATCCCCAGTTGCTGAAAATCTGAAATTTACTTAAAAAATGTGTTTGTTACATGTCCATCAACCAGATTGTGCCAAGTATCACCTTTCCTGCTAATCCTAAAATGATATTAAGAATTTGGATGATTCGACAGATGAAGGCGATGGAACATTATGACTGCTTGTAAAAGCTTGCTTTGCTTCAGCATTCAGATAAATGCATTACAATGTAAATGAATTGGAAATCTGCACATATTTTAAAAATTTTACTAATTAAGTTACTATTAAAGACGTTTGTTGACAATTGATTCTGAAACTTCAAATGAATCAATCAGATTGGCATCTCTACATTCAATGTCTAGATGGGCAAAGTGTAGTCACTGTCATTGTTGAAGCTGAAGCTTACAGTCCAGCTTTTAGACTTGAGTGTTTCCAAATAGCTGCATATGAGAACAGTGGGAGATGGAAAAGGCTCATAAACATGTTTAAGGCTCAATTAATGGTTGTTTTTTTACACTGAACAAGATAGTTTATTTGCTTGCAATAGAGCTCACTGAGAAAACCTCTGTCTGTCACTCAGACTTAGCAGTTAGCAAAGATCTCTCTCTTCCTCTCAGATACACTAAGCTCAGTTTTTTTTTGCAAGGATGATGGATTTGGGTTGTAAGCCACAAATGCTTCTCACAGTGAATACACATGGCGTATAATACGGTCCGAAAAAAAAGGACAAACCATTTCACAGTTTAATAAAATTGACATGGGCTTTTCAAGCATGAAAACAGCACACTTCAGATTTTGCACAAATTCTTGCTCCCTCAGTCTTCAAAATGATCCCGTGGGCTATATGTTTGACACCACTTTATTAAACACTTCTTTATTTTAAAATTTTTTTAACGCACTGAATGCCTCGTATTGAAACTTTCAGTTTATCGTTATACCCCTAATGATTATAATATTGAAATAGTAGTAAAAAAAGTCGTTATGACTCATAAGTGCACAACACATCATTATTTCATTATTTTGTCACCTTAACAATGACAACTCCATCTCGATTGCTCTCATCCTGTTAATAACAAATGTGTGATCTAGGTCTATGTCTGGTGCAGCTGCATCCAATATTATCTAGCTGCAATCTTGGAGTGTCATCTCATTAGGCACCATGTAGTTAGGCACCGCACAGTTATGCCCCAAGCTTTGTCAGATAGATCCCTCCATCTAATTAGAGACTTAAATTGTGATCTTTTTTTTTTTTTTTAATTGTGATCTTTGGTTTGAGTAGGGGAAAGTCTTCAAATCCTGGAGGACAATGTTTTGACAAATCTCGGAGTCTTACTGTACGGTGCCTAACGAGGCCCCACCCTGCCATTGCAGCTGCCACTCACAGCATCACGTTGTTGAGAAATGCTCAAGCAAAGTTATTTGTGGGCCACAGAAGTTGTTGAGGAATTCATTTATGCAAACTGCTGGGTTTTATACTGTCCTTTTTATCATAAGGTGCTTAAGCAATGTAGCGCCTAAGATTAAAGCTAAATTTCCAATTTGGGAATAAAACTCAGTTTTATTTTTTTACAACATAATCTATTCTGCTTTAACTTCTATCATAATTTAAAGCCTTTTCTACCATTTCATTAAGTGCTGAATGCATTTGCAATGTAGTGGTGGTATAAAATTTGTACTGGTTTCTAGTTATCTTGAACATTATTTAAGATTCTTCCAAAATGATTATATGGTTTGCCACCGCTTTAGGGGTCATATATTGACATTTGGCTTGAGAATATACAGTACTGTTCTTATAACTGACTTCCTCTGAAACAAAGCGCGCCCTCAGGTTTGATGCGGGTCACAAGCCTCATGAATTTGCCAAGATTCACCAACTCTTTGCCGGGAGCATTCAAGCAACATGACTGTTATGCTCTGCTTCTTCTTTCCTTTTTCTTCTTCTTTGGCTCTTTTAAAGGAGAGCTTCTCAGTGGCAACAAGTGACTCTGTTTAATTTCGTTTGATATAAATGTATCATCTCTACATGACTAGTCCTCATATTTCTTCTGATACTCAACCGCTGCCTGAATTTCAATGCTGTCCACTGGGATCATTATATGTGCCATCATGTGCTAGGCAATTCATTAACATTTTAACACAATCTTTAGAGCTCTTTTTGTTGCATGTCCATTTTTTTATGATTATTGTTTGGCCATGGTCATTAAGGGGCAGCATAGTGGGTAGTACTGCTGTCTCTCTTTTTGTAGGTTGTGATAGAGATGGTGATCTGAAAAAGTGTTGTTGTTTTTTTTTCCTGTGGCTCAGTCATTTTAAATCAGTTTTTTTTATTCAATTTGCTTATCATGGACAATATGTCATATACCACGTGAGAATACAAGGGGTGTGACAAAAAAATGTTTAAACCAGACACTGGTGGTGTTAGTGTAATCCTTTATTTCTTTGAGCTGAAAACTGCTCGATGTTCCTTGCAACGCCCATAGTTATTATCTCCGCCCACTGCACCCATTACAGCTCATCACTATGCAAGTTGGGTATGCTGCATTACCTGGAAGTAAGAATAGCAGACCCGCACTAAAGAGCAATTCGGAGAAAGTGTGTTTTGCGTCAATTACAATGTAATAATTATTACGGTTTGGCCCAATGACCAACTTAGATTTGAGCATTACTGCCTGAATAAATTGTGACTCAGCAATAATATCAGCAATATATGGAAACCAACTCAGCAGTGCACAAAACACCTGGAATAGGTAAATAATAAAAACTATTAAAAAGATTAAACGAATGCCCTGATTTCAAACCCCTAAATTTTAAAAGATACAAACTTTGAGCATGAGTGCATGTTCACATACTCAGTCACTGAACTGTGTGAAGTGCTTTGTTATTTCTAAACGTTTATGGTGGATTCGTTTGCTTGCAAAGTGATGAGACTTACACATAACTCTTCGATGCACTTTGGACTATATTTATGTCCCTTTTCAGCCCGGATGGCACACAGAAAACTCTTAATTCTCATTTGAACAACTGCAACTGGTGGCCATTACGCACTCTATTACCCATGATTCCTGAACTACCAAAAGGGGTATGATGAAGCTTGACTGTGGTGCGTTTTGCAGAGGCAAATAATACGAGGTAATTCAAAGATGTTTTTACATTTAATATTGCATTTAGAAAGCTATCAACGGTGCAATAATAGTATAAAGGGTTCAAATATTTATTATAAATGTTTATAAAATGGCCACTTTAAATAGGAAGTAAGAAACTTCAAAATATTGAAATATTGTGGCCCTTTACCAGTGGAATTAAATCCATTTATGTCATGCTGCATCTCGTCAGGGTATTATGCAAGACTGTGAAACAAATTCCTTTCTTAGTTTTACAGCCTGAGCAGAATTGAGAAACAACCCCCCCCTCCATCCCCTTTTCTTATTTGCACCTGTTTGTGATCCGTCTCACTCCTCTATCCCCAGGTCTTTGGGTGGCTATATTTATTCATTACTTTCCCCTCCATGTTTGATTTGTGTCTTTATTCTTACTTATGCTCCTGTGGCATGATATCTTCTGCCACCCACGCTCTACTAATGGTGGGTTTAATTGCTTTCTACCGACCTCGTTGTTTACATAGAGATTTGGAACGTGACACTTGAATGAAGGCAACAAATTGTTTTTGACGTGACAATGGCTCAATCTCTTTCAAAAAACTCTTTTTTTTATTTTTATTTCTTTTTGTTAACTTTTTCCTCATCTACTCAAATACTGTTGTATACCCATTTTCCTTCCCTTCTGCCATCCAAGGGAGCTGTGAGATTCTGAGATTGCGTAAGGGATTTCCTCTTTCCCTTGAGTCATGTGACTGCAGACAGGGTGTGGCATTTTTTCAGGCACCCAAGCCGTTTATGAGTCAGTGTTCATGCCACACAGACACTCTGCAAGCAGAGCAAGGAGATGTGGCTGAACCCTTTACATCTAATGTGAAAGGAAAGGAATAGTTAGAGAGGTTACATGGATATTAAATCATTATAGATAAGAAATGTGCATTCATATCCATTTATTTATAATATTATTCAGGCAGATATTACTTACTGAAATTATTGTTTTAAACCTAAAGTCTTATTAGTAATTTTTTTACTGATTGCATGATGAGATAACTATAAAGGTCTAAGTCAGATCATGTTTTATTTTACTCTGAATGTGGTAGAGTTGGATTGAGAGATACAGCATTGTAATATTCCAGTTTTACCACTGCTACTATGAAGTCCCCAGTGAGTCGTTATACTGCCATAAGTCCAGCTAGACTGTTTATCTATTTTTACTGATCTGCATTCAACCGCAGGAAAAAAACATCTCTGCTATTCTCATTGATCAACTATAAGTGATCTATGAACTGAGAAAAGTGGGTTTAAACTAGGGGTGTCAGTCAAATATCATAGAGGGACAACCCCCCCCCCCCACTTGTTCAATGTTTATTAAAACATATTGAAATGATTGCTCAGAGTCTATTGAACCAAGATCTAACACAGTGGGACAGTAATTTCAAAAACATACCTTCAATTTATTCATTTAAAGTGCAGGACATAGGATTTTTTCTTTGAACAAATGGTTTCTCTTTTTGGCCTGGTGAGCGTCTGTTGTATTGCAAACACCATCTTCAGGCATCATTGGATCAATCCTTCTTTGACCCAGATGAAAAGCACCCTCCTCTCAATTTGGACTGGTGTGTAGATGTCTTTAGATTAAATTCTTTCATTACAGCCAAACTTTCTCCACACAGAAGACACACAGGACTTTTACCTCTTTGCTTCCCACCTTGCCTGAAATCCTCTTTTCTTGGCATCCACCTTTCATACAGACATTTTTTGGAGGTAAACTAAGTTAACGTCTTCTCTGACTTCTGATGAATAAAGAAGCGGAGAGGCCTACTTGCTCGGAGAATGTAGTGATGGTGCATGCCGGCTCACGGGCCTTGAATTTGTGTTACTTGATTTTAACCATTCAATATTCTCCACCTTTCTCTCTTTAATGTGTGGCTTTAGTGAAGCTGTAATTCATCAATTGGCCACTTGAGACTTTAAAACATTAACTTCTACTCGCACTAGACTCGGAACGATATGATTCTTATTGAAATTTAAACATCTGTACAGTAACAATGCTTTCAAGCATCTACATGATTCAGTCTTAAGTGACACAGAGACTTCTTCCAGACTCCACCTAGCAACCGATAACTTGTCAGTAATAAATCAGTACATCTGTTGAGATTCTTTATCTTGATTCCTAATTTACGACATTTGCTTTATTTGAATGTCTTCACCATGTTTACCCAGGCTAGCACAACCAATCAACTGCACTAAAGTGAGGCTGAAATAAAGATCAATGCCCCGTACTCCAATAGTGCTCTTTGATAATTTTCTATTTATTAGAATTGTGTTACAGCCCAGAGTTTAATTGTGTTTTTCTGTAATCTTTTTGTGTATATGTTTTATTATTTGAAGTTTGGTTGCAAAGAGCACAGATGTGCCCATCAATTTGATTGAAGCTTGGTTGGCAAAATATGGCAGTTTTTGCAAATACTGTTTAATACCCCACTGATTCAGTGGTGTGTCAGAACTATGTGGCTGAATGTTACTTCCTTTTCGTTAAGGGGTTCTTTTTGTGCTGCATTTGAGCGTGAGATGGGTGTATTGCAGCAGAGTTAGCAGCTGGGTCCTTGGCTCCGCATTCCTGCGCTTTAGTATGCAAGGCAGGTGTGGCTGCAGTCAGAGGAAGGCTGTGCACAGGCCGCCGCCTCAACACACAGACAGAGTGTTTCACTCCCAGCCGCATCCAATTACACGGCCCCCCTGTTACAAACACACTCACACACAAGCGAGCACTGACTTTTTTTTGTGCTTTGACTTTCCCCATGCCCCATCTGTCTCTTTGGCATGACTTCCGTTCCATCTCATGTCTCGATTTTTTTCACCACCAGTCAAAATATCTCAACATCCATCTCTCGAAGCCATTCTCTCTGAAAAAAAAAGACAATCCTTGTCTACTTTGATGCACGTCCACTATTATTACTTTTTCCACTCAACCCTTCTTGTCATCGGTTTCAGCCACGGCTTATTTTCTTCTCACTCTCCCTGTCAGGGATCCGGAGTCGGCTGATAAATGAAGAGTCGAAATTTGTGAGCTGAGGGAAGAAAGACTGATGACCTGTCTGTCCAGCATTGTAGAGCCCAAGTTGAAAAGGGGGATAGGGACTGCTTTTGCCATTTAGGTGCTAATGACTGGTCAGAACTCCCTTCGGAGGAGATTTATAAATGACTGTGTGCACAGCAATGAGTTGATGGTTGACGGTTCACCATTACATCCTGTTTCTTCTTTGGTAATTATCTTTTGACAAGTGTTGAACTGTGCTGCATTTTAAAAATAATTGTTAGTCGTACATCTTTTTAGTAGCTATACATAATTCTTTTGTTAAAATAGAACAGATTGTTGACACTCGCTAACTTTAGCATTGACTGAGCTGTGGGGAAACAAACACGGAGTTCACTGCCACTGCTAGTTCAATGGACATTCTCATGAAAATTCATGACAGTGTTATTGCTGATTGTTGTAATGGTTAAATTTTGCTTTCCTGTCATGAGCTTGGTTCTTGCTTAAGGGGAACCTCAGATGAAAACCACACTGAAAGGAAATGTGGCTTAGCTGTGTGTCCAGTGTTTCCAATAGCTTTGCATAAAATTCATCCTAGAGGGAGATTTTCTTTTCTTTTACATGTAGAGTTTTTGTAACTTGGACAAGTGAGCAATTATTCCGGTAACTTTACTTTTTATGATCAAGTGAGACCTCCATTTAATGTGTTTAATGAAGGTAACGGGGTAAAAAGCTGTTTAAAATGAAATGTGATTGGCATTCGCATGGAAATGCAAATCCATTAATCCTCTGCTAAGTTTATTGGTCTGATGAGCACACTGTTCGCAAACCCCTGCACAGCAAAGGAAAAATATCGTGGTTATAAACTAGAGACCAACACTCTTCACAAACGGTACATATTATATTTATCTTTCCGAAACTATCTTTCTGGATGACTTTCCATGTGCCTTCTCCATGTAAGTTAATGACACTTGCCATCCTCAAAATTAGGTCTACTCCAACTGGTTGTTATTGTAATTATGTAATAATGGTCAATGGTTCTCTATGGAGGGGACAAAGATCCATAGTCTTTTTTTGTTTTGTTTTTTGTTTTATTTCAGCTGGTTACTTGATCTAAAAAAAAAATGAGACTGCGACGAGGACCAAGTAAACATTCTGCATGGAACCTGTGGGATCTGCCCACAATGACGTTAACGTATGTGCAGACTCATCTTTGATGTCATGTCTGTGCCCAAACCCTGGTCATTTTGGTGTTGCAACATCAGGAGGTGGTGTTGCATTTTTTTATATATATATATATTTTTACAGTATATGATTTCAAATTTGGACCATCAGTGTTAAATTTGAGCACTTGCTGTTAATTTACTCCAACCATTGTGGATGTTTTTATATTATAAATAAAAGGAACACTATTAATTTTTCAGCATATATTTTAGAACACTTTAATGTTAATCATTTCCCCATTGCCTTACCTGATTTGAACCTCATCCTTTCTACGGTAATTTAATAGCTGCCTCCATCCGGTGCACTGGCTTTAATTATTGGGAGTGCATCTGACTGGGATGATTTGACCCTCTGGCTTTGGCTCGAACTGGCGTACTTTACTTCATTGCATCTCACTGTAGCCATATTTAGTTAAATGTAAAAAAAGTTGAGGGTTCCATCCTCATCACACATTTTGAGCTGGGTATTATAAGGTTGCCTAGTTTCATTAAAATCACTTCCCGATTATAAGGAGATAACTTTCATGCTCAGTCTTAAACAATTAAGCATTTATGGGGGCTTTTGACAGTATTTGGCATTACTGTGGATCATTTTTAGAAACTAAAGTGACATGGAGAACAGGGATCTATTCAGAAACTCCAACTGTTGACTGTAAAACTTTTGAGAGGTATTGTGGACTGATGAATCACTCTCTTAAGAATCCAATAGAGACAGAGTGAGAGGAGTGTAGATTGAAAAGACTGAAGAAAAGAAGAGGTGGTAGGAGGCATTGGGACCAATGTAGCAGGCCAGCAGAGGAAACAGATGTGGCTATGATTTACATTTGCTGCCTACCAGCGAGTGTTCATTTGCTTTAATCTCCCAGCAACGCCTCTCTCATATATCCTTCAATTCTACTATACTTTTGGCATCTTCTGCACACAAGGATATCAGCACCCACTTTTCCAGTCCCTAAATCGCCAATCTTAACTTCCTTTTTACTCACACTATACAGATGGTAAGTTAAAAGTCATTTATTTCCAGTTGTATTCCATTCTCAAAAATGCGTGAGAATTTCAGGAATGTTCCGGAAGTTGTAAAGGATGTTGTGGTTAGCATTGGCGTGTGTGTTTAGTTGTGTACTGCACTAAATGCTTCAGGAAATATTTCAAAAATTGCAGTTTGACCGGTTTATGCTTCACCCAGACTAATGATATTCAGTGCATGATTTGTGTGAACATCTGAGTGTGAACTCAAAAAGACACAGTGTATGACCTTGAATCGTTTTGCTGCATATTTTTGGAAGAGGTTATCTGCTAATATGAAAGGTCTTGACTTAAACCTCAAGATCTGGCCAAATCAGCACCAATTGATTCTTGAATTATGAGTTTTAAATCTAACCTGTGATAATACATTGGTTAATAATACATTGGTTCGGTTCATGACTGAAGTGAGGAATATATTTATCATACATCATTATGACATTATTAGTACCCAAAATCTTAATCTTGTGCATTGACATTTTTTTTTCTTAAAACTAAATGTTCTGATACAGCAACCTTTCTTGTTGCAAAAACCATGTTTACATCACAGATCTGTTGGGTCAGAAAATCCATGTTATCTCGTTTAATATAAATTTCATTTAACCAATTGATTATTGTAATCTGAAAAGAGTCTCCTTATGTGTTTGCTTATACCAGCTTTCATGATTGACTAGAATTTGTAAAATCCCGTTGTCTGCTATGTACCACTTGAAAATGAGATGGTTCTATTTTAATTACATTGATTAAACAGGGCTCTAGACTAACTTTTTGCACTGGTTGCACTGGTGCGCCTAAATTTTTTCTTAGGTGCACCAGCACAAAAGTTAGGTGCACCCAAATTTTCAACCGCATCACATTTAACACCCCATTTTCACAAGTTCACTTTTTTTAGTTATCTATTCATTTATTTTTTTTAAATCACTGTCCATATAGACAATATTGACTTGTAAATGATTAACTAACAACCTGGTCAAAATAAAGTTCTTTATTTGAAGCACAATTCTACAAGAAAGGTAACTAAAACTTACTGAAAAAGTGTTTAAAGTGCTTTACTGAGCTGAAATTTAATTTTTATACTGATTTTGGTCCCCAAGAGCAGCAAATGCTTTCTTTGAAGCAGCATTAATTCCTAATTAAACAAATAAAAACGATAATACCATTTACTACCCAGATCAAGAGTTTATAATGCAGCCTATTTATTTATTTTTTTATTTTTAAGTGTCAGAATATTATGGTTAATGCAGTAACGAGACGGTAGGCATATTATTGACATAGGCTCCATGACATGACATGGCTTACCTTGGGCATGAGCATGCCCGACCTCACTGTGTTCAATAAGTATATTCACCGGTCTCCCTTTCCGCAAGATACGACTGTACACAATGATGCATTCCTTTGTGCCGATATATGTGTCTCCGTTGATCAGGAATTCCATGTACGCACTGTTCACAATTTGCACAGACGTCTTTTTTTTTCAATGTATCTGCGATGACTCCTATAAATTGGGTGCGCGCGACATCATTGCTGTACGTCGGGTTAACGTTCAAGCCATTTTTCTTCATAAGAATTATTTCGGACTTGAATTTAGTGAAGGGGAGTTCTTCTTTTGCAATATTGTAGGCAACGTAAAACTTAATTCTCATCTCGGGCTCGTCTGATGATCTGTTTGCAGCTGCCTGCTGCTGAAAGGCAGCGGGGAGAGGGGACACTTGAGCGGTGCATTTATCGCGGCATGTTATGTGTTTTATAGAAAATTCTGAAGTTTATAGTTTCAATTCTAAATGTATTAGAGCCAGTCACAGGGGAGGTTGATGGCTTTGGTTATGATTTTCAAGATCAACTTATCTTTCTTAATAAAAAATCTGTCAATCGTTCTTTTCATCTTCTCTCGTAATCCACGGCTACATCCACTGTTTATCTGATGGACTCATCTCTCTCTGTCTGACTGCATCACATGCATTTTCAAACGTACGTTCACACACATACAGGAATATCTGGACCACGGCCAATCAGAGGGGGGGTGGGGCGGGATACGCTCTTCACTGTCTCTGATTGGTTTAGACCACTAATGTGTGTCTGTTGTTGAACAACAGGGAGACTCACAGAGTTTAGTTTTTTTCCCCTCGAACGACGGGTCGCACCGGTGCAACCTTTGATTTTTTTTAGTCGCACCATTGAGAAATTAGGTCGCATATGCGACCAAATTGGTCGCACTCTAGAGCCCTGTTAAAGGTGAACCAGACAAGCATATGTCTGTGGACGAGCATTACATGAAGCACAAGCTGTTTTTTTTTTTTTTTTTTCATTTTAAATCCACATTCATGTCCTACTGTGCCTGGATTCTGTAAACTTTGCGCTAGGCTGAAGTAATGTTGCGCAGATTCGTATCTCCACATTTCTTTGATCAATCACTGATTTAGTCTTTGGTGTGCTTATGGCCCTGGAGCATAGTCCCAATGTATAAGTATAAATTAAGAGAGTTATGAGCAATTCAGGGCGGCACGGTGGCACAGTGGGTAGCACTGTGGCCTTCTAGTTAGAAGGTTGTCGGTTTGAGGCTCGCCGGTGACCTTCCTGGAAGGAGTTTGCATGTTCTCACCATGCTTCCGTGGGTTTGCTCCGGGTACTCCGGTTTCTCCCACAATCCCAAAAACATGTGGTTAGGTTAATTGAATGATCTAAATTCCCCTTAGGTGTGAATGTGTGAGTGAATGTTGCCCTGTGATGGACTGGCGACCTGTCCAGGGGGTACCCCCGCCTCTCACCCAATGTGTGAGAGATAGGCACCGGCAGACCCTCGTGACCCCAAAAGGGAATAAGCAGGTTTGAAAATTAATGAATGAGCATTTTAGACGGTTTAATTAATCATATTTAAAATAAGTACATTTATAATTTCTGATCAAAAATCCCACGGATAAATAAAGACTAATAAATCTCAACAAAAGCAAAACATTACACAGTTGATGTAACTTGATTTTTTGAAAAAAGGGCATGTTTATTAATAAGAACTGACCATTTGGGCAAAAGTTCTAAAATGTATTCAATTTATTTGCCAAAAACCCCTTGAACAGCAAGCCTCCGCTGGCAGAGCTATCGATTTGAGTGGGCACAGACCCTTAACACAGACGTCTTAATAAATTTGTTTATTAACACAGTTTATAGTTATTGTTTGGCTTTGGCAAATTATTTTCATTTCCATCCATCACTTATTCAAACCCTCATTGCGAAAAATGGCCGTTTTCTTTTTGACCATCATGTGACAATATTTTGTACTTTTAGACACTCTCAACATTTTTACCCTGCTAATCTGAAGGCTTGGTAATGGCCTCTTTCAATGCCTTTGGCTATGTATGACATTTGTTTGGAAACACTGTAGAGCTTGTTCTTGTGGCATTTATATGTTGGCACATTTACAGATGTCTATTAAATTAGTATCAAGTTCTAGAACTAAACTCGGTGGTATCTTCACTGCCCTGGCTTATCCTGTTTGTTCAACAACACAAAAAAACACCCACAATTCTTTGTTGAACTGGTCATTTAAAGATACCATTAGCAGAAAGGCCAAAGAAATGTTAGAACTAGGAAGCACTGACCTTCGCAGTTAAATACATTTATTCGTGTTTAAATGTAAACCACTTGATCAAAAGAAAACCACCGTTGGCTACTCTTTTAGACATTAAGTGATCATTTTGATGGACTGTGAGGATGAAGCTTGCCTGTTCACTGAAGAAAGAGTGGACAGTAATCCAATCTGGGTTAAAATCCACCTCAGGGCATTCCAGCGTCCAGCTCTTTGCTTTTTAAGGCCACCATCGCTGACTGTATAAGTGTGATAGTGGGTAAATTGGCCGTAGCAATGGTGGCTAATTCCCAGTGCAGAATTTCATCGCGGATCATTGCTAGCACACATCAAAGAGTGACCTCCATTTTTTTCAGGCTTCTTATTCACAAGAAAACCCAAAGGAGTTGGAAGCTCCCCTATCTTGCAATGACACAGACCCTCTTATCTCTGATTTGGGTGGGGTTCTTTCTATCACTAGCTCATTTTGCACTCAGGGATATTTTTTTCTCTCTCTTTCTTCCTGTGTTTCCCTCGCAGCCCCTACTGTGCGTTTGGAGACAGGCAGCAAAACAGTAAACACTTTAATTTGCTCCCAAACTGTGGATTCCACTAGGGGCTCATTATTTATGTATGACTTTGATGGACAGAATCTGGGTCTGAAATGGTGACCCCCCATTAGATATGCAAATTTAATGGGTAAATTTGTGTCAGTACTTTGCTGGTGTTTAAAAGAAGGAAGGTGAATGTATTTTATTATTGTTGCATCCTTCATCATATCATGATGTTTTATTCACTAGCATGAGTGTTCCCAGGCTTTTAAAATTATGTCAATTTCTCAATTTTGAGTTGAGAATACTATCTGCTCCATCTACCGGAGTTCTTAGGCTGAAAAAAAATGGGTAAAAGTAGTTATTTTGGTGCTGGCTCCAAACTGTGTTACTTAACCATTGAGAAATAATTAGATTTAAAATTTTGCCACAAAAACATCCCACATGTTATAAAGTAATTTCTTGATGTCGTTTTTACTGTTCTTAGAAAACACTTAAGATCAGATGTTGAATGATGACACTTTTCAGAGTTGGTGTATTATATATGTGGAAATATTTTTAATACATTTTTTGCTAAACGATGAGAAAACAGGATTTCAAATCATGATTTGGTGCTTCAATTAAATAATCTATTGTTATACTGTGAAATCAAGAAATTTCAGAGTGATGACATTAGAGTTAAATGTCAATATGATGGGTCTATTTTGTCTTTTGGAAAAATTAATGCAGTGAGTGGCCATCATCTATGTGCCTCTTACAGTATAATACTGTCATGTGCGGTAGCTGGTTCTTTTCCTCATAAAGTGATGATGATGCTTAAAGAATTGTCATTGGCAAAACAGTGACAATATCATCACTATCATGGTGCTAAAAGGTGAAATTTAGTAAAAAGTATCAAGTTTGATAACAATCACATTTTCTTTATACCTAAGCATTACATTTAATTTGAAAAAGCACTGTTTAGATTTTATTTAATTCTGATTCATTTATTTAATTTAGGTTTTGTTTAATTTTGCTTGAAGTAGTAATCCCTGAAGATAGAACTCCATTATTGTAAACGGAAAGACAAAGAGCATACTTAAAGTTGTTAGGTTTTTTAAAAAAAAAAATAATAATAATAATAATAATAATACATACATACACAAATATATCTACATAAACATGCTTGTTGTTTATATTCACAATCTCTGAATGCAACACAAAAATAAGCTTTTCATACATTACATTAAAAAGTAAGAACTGCACTCTGACTTTTCCCAGGTCAAAATTAATACAAATGAATAAAAAAACAGTCCTGCATATCATTATATCGGCTGACCGATGTATTATATCGAGCTTCCATTACTCTCTTCATTTATTTCATACTCAATGCTTGTTTGCCAAATATTTAAAAGTTTGCACCTTCTTTTTCTCTTCCAGTGTGTCTTGAGTCTACATTCCTTTATCGCCAAGTCTAAGGTTTCAAGCCACAATGGCGAACAACAGTGCTGACCACCCGCCGGGGAACTCAGTTGCTGAGACTGACCATGATGGCGACTTTGGGATTACGATGATGCAGCTCCGTGAGCTGATGGAGCTTCGCAGTGGTGAGGCAGTCAACAAGATTGGAGACTGCTATGGAGATGTGCAAACCATCTGCCGCAGGCTCAAAACCTCACCAATTGAGGGTAAGGAGACACATTCTTAAAGTATCATGCTTTAACCAAGGTATGGGCCATATGCAATATGGTCATGAAATAAATTCTGTCTCAGCTAGAATCAAAGGAAAGGTGTACAGAACAGTAGTGAGACCAGCTATGATGTATGGGTTAGAGACTGTGGCAGTAAGGAAGAGACAAGAGGCAGAGATGGAAGTAGCAGAGATGAGGATGTTGAGGTTGAGTTTAGGAGTGACGAGGATGGACAAGACTAGGAACGAGCACATCAGAGGAACAGCTCAGGTTGGTTGTTTTGGAGACAAAGTCAGAGAGGCCAGATTGAGATGGTTTGACATGTGCAGAGGAGGGATAGTGGTTATATTGGTAGAAGGATGTTGGAGATGGAGATGCCAGGCAAGAGGTCAAGAGGAAGACCAAAGACGAGATATATGGATGTGCTGAAAGAGGACATGAAGGTAGTTGGTGCAAGAGTAGAGGATACTGAGGACAGAGTTAGGTGGAAACGGATGATTTGCTGTGGCAACCCCTAAACTGGGAACAGCCGAAAGGAAAAGAAGATTAACTCCACACCAAAAAGCTTCACTGTAAGAAAGATGCAATCTTTGCAGGAAGTTCTTTGAAACGCACTATCATCTTGTCATCTGACAAAAAAATCTTGCGTCATAGCAGTTACGTGACCATTCAGAACAGATCCATTTTTACATTACTTTTGAGATTCCTTTTAACTGAGGTTTTCTATTCTACTGTTTCTATTCTTTTTTTCAGTAGACATTACAAAAGTATATATATATATCATACTTGTGTTTGGCTAATTTATTCAGTAGTAAATACATTCCCAACAACTAGCTGTGAATGCAGAATAATCAGTCATTAAGCCAGTAGTGCTGACAAAGGAGTTAAAAGTTCAAATGATCAATGTTTGAGTTGGTTTTGGGAAAAAAAATGCAGCCCTTAATTACTTAAGATTTTTCCAAAATGTTGGGCCTACTATCAAAATAACCTTGTAGCCAATCAGTAGGACGTGGGTTAAAGTTTTGGAATCAACAAAGTATTTGTGTTGCGGAGATATCAAAGTAGGTTGAGGCATGCACTTTTGTTGGTGTTTGTTTTTTGTACATTCTGAAGGAAACATTAATTCCCAGATATGTGTGATTAGGTAAGGGATAATTCACACTCTGGGAGCTGAAGCGATGTTTTAGCCAGCTTTCCTCGCAGCATAGTGTGGTAAAATGGCAAAGAAGAGATCATTCGCAGAGGAGCGCTTTGATACACAATCAAAATTAATCAACACATGCCAGCCAATCATAATCAAGTATTCGGACAGACCATGGGATAACTATATATAGTGCCAAAATTAAAAAAAAAAGTTTCTAATAGGTACAATATCAAATGTAAGTTAATTGTCAGTACTTATTATCATGGATTAAGTAATATTACTGACAATTGAATGTTGGGAATAAAATGAGTTGATAAACTCAGTTTTATAGAACTATTCAAAGACTTTTAGCTTTTTGTGAACTTTCAGACTGTGTTTAATTAAAGAAAGAGACTTTCTGTGAGCTCAAGTTGAGCATTATTTGAGTATTTATTTTGTTAAACTCCTGAAAATTATTCCCCATCACTTTTTTTTAAAGTCTGTTAGCTGTAGCAAGGTGAGGGAGGAACCACATCAAAAAGTAAAAAAAAAATCCACTTTGCAGGAATTTCAACACTTGACAACAAATTTAAAGAGAACTGTATACTGTGAAACTGTGAGCAGTTCTTGAACCAAGTTGAAACTGACACGGCTAAATCCTCACAGTGGCCTTTTGATGGTTTTAATAAGCAGTCCTCGTATAAGCCTTAGGAGGTAACAGAATAGCTGTCGTTGCAGACCACTCAGCAACCTTACTGAAATTTCATTACAAACAAGTTTGACACACAATCAGGGCCAGAATGATTTCCCTTTAATCGACGCAAGATGAGATCAGTCTGTGCCATCCTGAAGTAGAGTTTGAGCATGCTTAGCAAACACAGACTGACCTCTCATTTCCTCTTCAGCATATGGCCTCTATTCAGTGATTAGGCATTCACATTTGCTTCAGAACATACCCTTAATTGCATTCAAGATCAATGCTCTGTTCCATTTAGTAATGAAAGGATAGTGCTACAGATGTCCTCAGACTTCTTATGACTCATTTTGTTGAAAGACAAACTCACACTTGTTCGTATATTTGTTGTATACATACAGTATATATGTGTATATAAAACTGTGGAGTTAAGACAAGCTACACTTTTAGCAAGCTACATGAGTTGTAAAATGAATAGAAAATATAGTCAAGACATTGACAAGGTTAGAAATAATATTCTTTGGCATTTTAGCTGTTTCTTTTTTTAGTCAATATGGAGAAATTTCAGCTTACGCTTTTAGAAGAACCTCCAACGGGTTGGATTGGCTGGAGGGGCACTTCTTGTGTAGCATAGGGTCAAGCTGCTCCCATAACAGCTCAATTGGGTTAAGATCTGGTGACTGCGCTGGCCACTCCGATACAAACAGGAGACCAGCTGCTGCTTCTTCTCTAAATAGTTCTTGCACTATTTCAAGGTGTGCTTTGGGTCATTGTCCTGTTGTAGGATGGAACTGGCTCCAACCAAGCGCTGTCCACATGGTATGGCATCCTTTTGTGATAGCCTCCCTTTTTCAAAATTCCTGCTACCCTGAACAAATCTCCCACCATTCCAGTAGCAAAGTAACCTCAGACCATAACGTTACCCCTACCTTGCTTGACAGATGGTGTCAGGCAGCATTCCAGCATCTATTCAGTTATTCTGCATCTCACAAATGTTCTTTTGTGTTATCCAAACGGATGGATGGGTGGATAAATGATGGCTGGAAGACACACAATCATTTAAACTTCTTATCTCAGCATGTGGACTTTCATGCTGTACTCAGGCGCTCCTCAAATTCCACACTAAATCAATACAATTTGTTTTCACACTCATGTTGCTTGTTGAGTGTTGTTTAAATCTGTGGAGAATCCCTTGTTAGGTTGCTTGAATGACTTATGAATGACTTAAATGGGCTTTTATCACTTCCTTTCTTTAGTTTCCTGTTTATGTAGACATTTTTTTTTCTATTTTCTATTTTTTTATATTTTATATTTTCAATTTCTTCTATTTGCTATACTTTATGTAATGTTTTAATAAAACCACCCTGTTAAATTGATACCAGGTACTGGTTAAAGTGCTATTGAAAAATGCTCTGTAGTGAGTTGCCATGGAAGCAGAAGCTGGTTCCAATTCAATGTTCAATCCAAGCGTAGGATTACATCTGCATAGATTTATATGGATGGTCAAATAATGTCAATATTTACTGCTCTACTGAAAAGCCTCATGAAGAAGCTAAAAAGCAGAAGGTCGGAAGGTCTGAATGAACACAGATGATAAATTAAAGGAATCCCAAGTACCCAGAAATCTGAGATTTAATCATTTTTTGCAGTTGGTCTGTGGGTTGACCGTGACTGTTCTCACCACTAGAACTGTTCTTCTCGTCTTCCAATTCCTCATAAGGTTCCTCACAAATGAAACTGAGAGCTTCTACAACTGAGAGCTTTTACAATTGAAACTGAAAATTCTCTGAGAGTTTTCGGTGTCTTCCCCTAAACCATGAACCATGTTCAACAATAATTTTTATTTCCCATGTTATGTAAGGCTCCCATGTTGCCACATTTTAGAGGAGATACACTCCTTTAAATACTTTCTCATGATTAGATTCACCTGTGCTTGGAGGTCTAATTTTGCACATGCCTAATTTTGTTGAAAGAATTCCTGCACATATACCATAAACCATACTAACTTTATTTCACTTCTCAAATATTACTGTACGAACTTTTACATACCACTGGATATGTTGCACAGATATAACAGATTGCATTTTTGAGTTTTTGAAGAGTTTCTTAAAATATGTGTGAAAATAAGATTTGTCACAAAAAAACATTCAATTTGATAAAATAGAAAAAAAAAATGTTATGGCCAAATTTAGGCTCAAAATCACCATGAAGCGGCTGAAAACACTCCAACATATAAGGGTTCAAATACATGACAGCAAGGTTTCTTACATTTATAAAAAAGTAATTTTTTAAAAATTAAAATATATTTTTTTTATTTTTACCTTGTCATGACTGAGTCACAGGTCAAATTCAGTCTAGTACATCAGAACATTACAAATTCATGATCTTAATATGACCCTAAACCTAACCTGGCCTTTTCTGTTTTGGTACCAAGAGTCAAATGTTTCTGATTGGCTTGGAAAGATGTTTCAACATGAATGTTGTTTTTGAATTTTGAAATTTGTTCCTGTACTGAAAGGTGTGTCACAATAGTATGTTTACACACATTGTTTCATCCTTTTTTGCCATGTGATTTCAGTATTTAATATAATTTCAAAATGCATGAGGCATTAATGTTAAACCGAAATGAATTAATTAATGTGGCCTGGACTGAATTAAAGACTTCTTTTATCTGATGTGAGCAAGTTAATAGACAGATTCAATTCATACACTTTTTCTTGCCCCTAGTATTTCAGATTAAAAGGGTAATTGAAGACCAGTCTTGCACGACATCCTAAGACCTTTGTGAAACAGATACCTTTTAAAATAATCCTGTTTTCATTCAGAAAAAAAGTGTTGAATCCTGTTTGCGTAGCATTAAATTAATTTCTTTGCTTTAGCAAGGTGATCGCCTTCGCAGAACTGAAACATCATTAAGAGAAGAGGAACATGATCTAATACAGAAATGCTCTTATTTGCTTTTGTGTGACTTTAAACTGCATGGGATGAAGGTCAACAGTAGTTATGTGCTAAATATGCGTGTTTTTGTTTGGCAAGACAGATGATATACTGGAAAGCAGATGAATTCTAAGATTTTTTTTTAAAAGCATTACCTTTTTATAAAAGTATGCACAAATATCCAAATGTCTTACTATTGCTTTTTCAATGGTTGCTAACCATCATTTAACAGATAATTGGCTTATTTTTTGTAAATTACTCAGCCCTATTTAGCAAGTTAACTACATTTGACTTTGTAATTTCAGTTGAATATTTTACTAAGGTACAATTTGTAATTTTCGAACCATTTATGGCTTGCATAGGTTTTATTAAAAATCTATGAAAGAGGCTTTGTGTGTTTGCCTCACGTTGGCAGAGTTC
This sequence comes from Danionella cerebrum, assembly GCA_007224835.1. Classification (NCBI taxonomy): domain Eukaryota; kingdom Metazoa; phylum Chordata; class Actinopteri; order Cypriniformes; family Danionidae; genus Danionella; species Danionella cerebrum. The sequence continues at coordinate 304,251 of SRMA01024036.1, forward strand.
AGAGAGAATGATGGCCATGTTTTTCAGAGAGAATGAGAGTTCTTGTATCTGTAGGGGGTGTGACTGGCTCTCCTCCAGACAGCCACAGCCCTTATGCTGTCCATGTGTTTAGGAACTCTCTCACTCACTCCTCATCCTGTCCAAGAATGTGACGCAAAATACAGGATTTTTAAGGTGGCTTTCAAGGTTTGCTGTCTTTTTTTCTTTTTATTTAATTTATCTGTAATGCACTAGATTTCTCTAATTGGTAAAAGGTTGAAAATATTTAATTGGGATCTCCTGGTTTGATTTCGGCTACTTAGCCTTTGATGTGAGTTTCTTTTTATATTCAATGGTATGCATTTAAATTCTACAGAAATTATATGTGCCACAGATTTTTTTTAAAGATTTTTTTGTTTGTACTATTCAAAGATTTCCAATTAAATCAATGTTGCAGTTTGTGCATCAAATGGTTGATCTTCAGAACCAATTATCCACTGCTTTCTTATTGCCCAACATTTAGCATATATAAATCACTTGAATTGTCAGTGATTAAAGTATGTCTGGAGATGTTTTATAAAACACTCTACAGGGGTCCAATGTTTATTGATGAAACACAAAAGCAGTATCTCAGCAAATATATATGCAAGTATTTAACTCTAAAACTACTGGCCAAAAGTTCAATAGGTTACCTTTCGGGGTCACGGAGGACTTCCGGTGCACATCTCCAGCTCGCATTGGGCGTGAGGCAGGGGTACACCTGGACAGGTCACCTTCTAACTGGAAGGCCACACTGCTACCCACTGCGCCACCATGCCGCCCCTAAAGCAAAGTTCAGTTTGTTAAATTAAATGCTAAGGGTAGCACTGTGGCCTTCTAGTTAGAAGGTTGTCGGTTCGAGCCTCGCTGGTGACCTTCCTGAAGGAGTTTCAATATGTTGTGTGGGACAGAATTCCTTAGGTGAACGTAAGTGTTCAAGACCATCTTAAGTTCAAGTGCCTCTATTCAAGACCATCTTTTCCCAGTTAAGACTATATTTTGCCCGCTTTGTAGATGTCTACCGGTAGATACTGCAAGTCCTGTTACTGCAAATACTGATAACCCAGTCACTCAAGTTTTATGAAACAAACCAAAGGCTGTCCCCTTTTTACATCTTTCCTTCATGAAGTCATTTGTGTGCTGAGCTGGAATGCAGCCTGTTGTGTTTGGTTGTCAGCCTGGCCTTGCTGAGCTGTGTGGCCCTATTAATGATCTCTTCCATTGCCATCACAACCATCTCCCTTCAGCATCCTCTTTCAAAGACTCAGCTTCAGTTACCCTGGCACCAGTCCCCCAGCAACAAACTCCTAGCCATAGATGTGACAGAAGTTTTTAACCTCCGGTGTGTAAACTCAAGAATAATATTTGGGATCAAATCTGTCAACTGTTGTTTCGGTTTACTTAAAACCATCTATGCAGAAAAGAGATTTTGAGGAACTCCTGGATTTCTATATTGGTTTTTATGTTTATAACAAGCTGGGGCCAGGCTAGAACAGCCAGTCTCCATTGTGTGGAAGGAGGAATATACAGATTGTCAAGGAGGTCCCACCACTGGGAGAGAAGAGGAGGGCTGGAGTCTGGCTTGGATGCTTAGTTTTGTGTCGTCCAATTCGTAACCATTGATGGCACCTCAGCTCCCCGCCTCCTTCTGCTCCCCTTTAACTTGGGACTCAGAGAGATTCACTTGGAGACTCAGGTTTTGGCACCCTGGCATCTCCTGCTCCTCTTCTGCTTCCAGTGGACAGCAGGATGCTATGACTATCCAACAGATGGCAGCTCTCCTTAACCTCTCCCAAGTCGGAGCTGCACATCTGCAGGCAGGTCAAGGATTTTATCTACCGATTTTTTTTTTTTTTTTTTTTTTTTTTACAGCAACTCTCTTACTTCAATGCTGTTTTCTGTGGTAGTGGTGGTGGTAGAGTTCTCTCTTCTCTCCCACCAGCATGAACTCAACAGTGTGCATGTTTTGGCACCAGGATAATTGATAAGACTTTGAGTTGACCATGCTTAGGACACAAGGAGGTTGGAGCCATTAAACATTTATAACTTGATATTACATTATTTACAGAAAAAAGAAGACCCTTTAACACAATGTGTCTCTTGCAACCCTTACCATGGACTCAGCATTAATGTGGCTCACCGGTTTTACTTGGTAATCATTTCAAACTATTTACTATGGCTCTCAACTTCCCTCACTTCACAGAGTTGGTTTTTGAATGAAAACAGCTATTCCCTCAATGAAGGACTCAAAGCATTTCAAGTATCTTTCACATCAACTTAACACCACCACATCAGCTTGGTATTCCACGGGGAGTATGTGGATGCTTTTGGCCTAATTCCCAATCCCGTAAATGTCAACACTTATACAAATCACTCGCCGGCCCAGTCTGCAGTGGACTGAGCAGTAAATTGACGAGGAGAAATAAAGAGAATGGGGCAATCTCTGGAAAATCAATTCTGACTTTCAGAATTTAGAGTATAGAATGGAGGGCAAATGGAAGGACTGTGAACTTATCGAGGTTGATGGGGTCCTAAATTTGGCCACAACTTTTTCTTTATTAAATTATTATAATTTTTTTTTGTGACATCTTATTTTACACATATTTAAAATATATATATTTTTTTTTTTGTTGTTGAAATCCGGTTCAAAATGGGGATCATCAGTAAAAATCTCAAATATTTCCTGTTCTCAATAGAAACAACCAAAAACAATCAAGAATGCTAGCTTGCTGCCGAAAGTTTGTAGAGGTTTCTAAATGTTTGTTTCATTTAATGATCAAATTAACTCATGTGAGAGTGCCACATTTTTAGAAAATTGTAACTGCCAAAACAGATTGGACAAAAATGTATTTATGAAATTTGATCATTTTAACAAAAAAAAAAAAAAAAACTCCTCTGTTAAGTGATGTTTATCAGAGAAAAGGAATGTTTTGATGTCCCATGATTTTTTTCCCTTATGAGGAAAGTTTTCTTGCAGTTAGTTAAATAAGACAATATTATTACCCACTTCAACAAATTAATGCTTGGATTTACTTAAGAACAAATCACCTTTTCCAATGACTTGCTACTTTAACCCAATTTGCATGAATAACTTTATATACTGAATTAAGCATTTCATTGAGCTTGAAGCTGAGGCCTTTTCAGACTTTTTGTCTGTTCCTGTACTGAAATTGATAATCAAGGCAACACGCATGCTCGTGCCTCATGAGTTGCCACTAATTTTGGATATTTGCTTGATTGATATCTGTAGTCATCCCTAAACTGAATGTAGATGGATAGTCATGAAAAGCTTGGCATGGTTCAGTTTTTACAAAGTTGGGAATTAGAATCACTAACCCGATAAAAGGTAAAATGACAAACCTTGTTTCAAAATGTTTTCTCTGTAAGATCCATACAAATCTATTTCGTGTAAACCCTCTGAAACCTCCTGTACCAGTTTCGGGTTGATTAAAGCAAAGGCTAAAACGCATTCAATATTCTAAGCTTATCGGCTACAAGCACTCGCGGCTCTCAACACTGATTAATTGTTCCGTTGCTCTTATAAGCCTTGACACACACACACATTATTGATAATCCACCTGAAACCCCAAAATACCTGAATGTGCATGTGAAAATAAACTCGTGAACTCAATGCATCGACTATCTACCACAGTAAACAGTGAGGAAATAAACCATTAAATTAAAGTGTGGGTTGCAGTGAGGTGTGCATATTTGTTACCATATTTAATTAATCACGGTGGGCCATTAGTTCTGTCCCTTTAACAATAGATGTTTGTATTTGGTCAAACGGTGAGCGAAGATGATAAAAAAAGAGTCATCAGGGTTTCACATTATAAATAAAGTAAATGATTTTTCAGGGCAGGCTCTGCATTTAAAGTAAAAACGTGTTTAACGTACAGTGTTCATTGTCCCATAAACCATTTAATGCATAAAAATAATGTTTTGTAATTCTTCCTAACTCTTAACCTTCCGTTGATGATAAAATCAACAGTGAAAATCAAACCTGAAACTTACTTTAGCACACAGTGCTCTCTTTAATGATTTAAACATTGCAACGTTTTCTGCAATTTTTATGAAGTATTTAGTTATATTTAAAACGGGGGAAAACCAAGAGGAAACATTGTGTGAACCTGTACAGTGAAATGTGGAAAAAAGAATTTAAACGAGGAGGACAAACAAGGGAGACAAAAAGGTCTGCTCTCAGAACACCACATTTTGAAAAACATGCAATAACACATTTTAAGATTTTACAAACAATCCATCAAGTTGTTATTACCAAAGAAACAAAGCATTTTCTCTGGGGAAATAATGTGTATTTGTATGGGGTGGGTTGCATGCATGAGAACACTCTTCCTACAGTGAAACATGGTAGTTGTGTTGGGAATAATAACTAATTTTAGACATTTCGAAATTTAGAACACATTTTAATGATTATCATATGAGATTTTAAATTGAAATATTGACAGATTCTTAAAAAGGAGATTTTTTTTAAAGCCCATGTTGACATCAGGGCTTTAAAAAGAAAGAAGAAAAAACAGGATGGTGGGGGCATAATGCTCTGGGGATTTCAGTTAGTTTAGGACTTGCGATCTTGTCGGGGTTGAAGTAAACATTATAAAGGAAGACAATGAGAACATTTTGAAAGACAAACTCAGACTGTAAGAAAACCTGGTTTGGATCTATATTTTGTTTTCCAGCATGACAACGACTCAAAGCATACATTTCCTCTGTTGAAGAAATACCTCCAAATGAGCAAAGTGAGTGCAAACAAATGTGGAGCAGCTTGAGAGATCTGCTCAGTAAGAATGGGCTATTATTCCTCTAGAGACATGCTCGAGACTTGTAGGGAACAACCGTAAATGTGGGCATTCACACCAAGGAACAGATTCACATTCAAGCAACTATCATCAGTGTTTATATCATAAATAACTGATCACGTAAAAAGAGGACAGTGTCTCCACTGCATTCATAGCAAAACAAAAATGGCACCAGGCACCAAAGTTCTAAAAGCAAATAAGCTAGCCCATGAAAATCTTGTCAACGACTTATTGATAAATTTGTTAGAATGTATCTAATAAGCCATTTTGTTGATTGGGAGCTGTATATTCTACATGTGTTTTATAGCATTACATACTGAACTGTTTCTTGTATAAATTGTAATGGATTTTAAAAAGACTGCATACAACAGACAGCTATCAAGGGTAGAATTACACAAAGTAACAATGCATTTTGTGTTTTTGCAGGACTCTCCGGCAACCCTACTGATTTAGAAAAGCGCTACACATCATTTGGTAAAAACTTCATCCCACCAAAGAAACCCAAGACCTTTCTGCAGCTGGTATGGGAGGCCTTGCAGGATGTCACCCTTATCATTCTAGAGGTGGCAGCCATTATTTCTCTTGGTTTGTCCTTCTATCATCCACAAGGGGAAGGCAATGACAGTAAGTAGTTGTTGTTTAATCAGTAACAATTTGATGTTTAGTTTTACAAATGTTTTGAGCAAAAGAAGAATTTGACCCCTTCATCATACAGGACTTCATAAATGGTAGCAACCAGCTTTTGTTGGTTATCACAGATGTTTATTTTAGTTAGCAAACAGGCTTGTACACATCTTAGGTGGGAGGTCTTCTCCAAGTCCTTATGGTGATGTTTAACAGCCCCCCCCCCACCCATCCTTTTGGAGTCAGTACCCACCCTCGACCCATTTTCAATGCCCTGGCTGAGGGAAGGAGGTTCTCACCCAAGATTTGGCAAATGCATTATCTCTTTGATGCAGTTATCTCAACTCCTTGTGAGAAAACACTCGATGCTCTACTTGCAGTACAGATTATATTTTTTGGTTCGCAAGCAGATTTCCTTTGTTTCCAAACATGGTGAGTTAAGCCAAACAGCTTGAGTTTGGCCTCATCTGACCACAATATTTTCTCCAAGTTCACCTCTGAGTCATTCAGATTGGCTGGCTTAAGTCAGTCCATTACGGGTGTTTTCTTGAGTTAAAGGACTTTTTGGCGTAATGTGTTACCAAATGTTTTCCTGGTAACTATGATTGCAGATGAGATCATTGGCAGAATTAGTAAATGAAGTTCTGGGCTGGTAGTCTCAACCATATAATTCTCGTGATTAATGAAACTCCACAAGGTTGGATTTTGCATGGAGACCAGGAAAGATTAAATGTGTTGTTTTTTCGATATATTCCGTGTATTCTCACAAACTGTTGTCACTTTCTTACCAGGTTGCAGTATAATGGTCTGATATCCTCAGACAACTTTTGGAGGGTGGTTGATGGATGGTTAGTTGGATAGTTGTTTTGTGTTTTTATGGGTGGTTGGTTAATTGGTTGGTTGATGAATGAATGGTTTGTTGGTTGATGGATGATTGGATGTTTTTTTTTTTGGTCAATGAATGATTGGTTGGTTGGTTGATGGATGGATGGTTTGAACATTAGTTGGTTGACTTGGTTTGTTAGTTGGTTGATGGCTGATGGATATCTGATTGGTTGGTTTGTTAGTTGATGCATGGTTGTTTGCTTGGTTAGTAGATGAATGATTTATTTTTTTGAGAAATAATTGGTTGATTGAGGGCTGATTGGCTGAGGGAGGATTGGCTGATTGATGGAGGATTGTTGATTGGTATATTGGTAAATGATTGGTTGATTGAGAGACGAATAATTATGGGATGATTGTCTGGTTGATGGATTATTGGTTGATTTGTACTTGCATACTCCCTTTAAGAGAGGCTAGTAATCATGGTGGTCAACAACAAAACATATCTGGCAGCAATTAAATGAATTGTGAATGGTTCAAATATATATTTTATGCATTTAAGTGCAAGTCAGTTTCAAATTTTTTAAAATGTATGTTAATAGATTATTTTGCATAATGATATCTCTCACTGTTGAAATAAACCTATAGAAAATTTTAAAGACAGACAATGTACAGTGTTTCCCCTAGGATCATGGCCTTGGGGGGGGGGGGGTTGTGGTGTTATGGGTGGTGCGGCAAAACACTCACACAAACACTTAATAGTGTTTATATGTTTCTTTTAATTGCAGTATACCAATATATTATAATGTCTGAACAATTACTGTACAATAACTAAGCAACTGTACACTGAACTAAACACTAAACATCAGATTTATTTTAATGTGTTAATTATTCACAAAGTGTGCAGCTTTTGTCACTGCAGTGCATCTTTCTGGGCTTCTGAAAGAACATTTCCAGAGCATCTTGGTATGGATAGTCTGAAACTTCTGGCCCATTTATTGAGATCCGCATGCAGGCTGCAAGATGGTCCCCTTGCAGCCTATTGCGAATGTCTGTTTTGACCTGTAAATACATTAACTGTTAGGCTTTAAAAGTGATAACTGATAGTAACAACAGTAAAAATCAACTTAACATAGTGATAGTTTAAAGCAGGAAATGCCATTGTATAACTAACTAGCTAGCTATTAATTAAGCAATTTATTTATCAATTCGTTCATTCATGCATGTGTGTATTTACTTATTTACCAAGATCAGTCTTGTACAGCCAGGGGGAGTATTTCGCCTCTGACAGCCAAGCTGGGTCAAAACCTGTCGTTCTGTGGTGGCTAGACTTTTGCTGCTTGTCAGGGGCAAGACATGCAGCACTTGGGCTCTTTTCTGTACTTTGATTCGGAGTAGGAAAGCTACACCGGCTGCTGCTCGCAGCAGAACACGTGTTGTCCTCGTCACCACCTTGGGAGCGTTTAAAGCGCGGTCTCTGTCCGCTGATGGGTGTGTGTGTGTGCGCGCATCGGAGCGGAACTCCGCGGTGCGCGCGCATCGGGGCGGAACTCCGCCGTGCGCGATACGGAGGACAATTGTAAACGCGCAAACGTTGAGACAGAAATTACATGCCATCGTATAAATAACATAATGCTATTTAGTTTAATAAAAGAAAAAAGCAAAGACCTGTTATATATAAATTACTTCTGTCGTTATTCGACGAAAATAAAATAAAATTAACTTGACCTTCAAGGGGGGGGGGGTGCCGTTGGGGGGGCGGGGCGCCCCCCCTAATATAATGGTAAGGGAAACACTGATGTATTTGTACGGGGCATCTATTCAAAAACAGCTTGAGTTTGTATATTTGAAACCATTATGCTTTTAATTGCATTAATGGTGTTAGTTGGGTAATATAATGGGGTTTTATAAAATTCAAAGATTATTAGCACCAAAAATGGTAATAACAGTAGCAACCTTTCATCAACTGCACAAATTAATAAGTCAAATAACATTTAATAATAAATACTGTTAAAAAAAAAAAAAAAAAAAAAAGTTCAACCACCACAGAGATGGCTAGGAGTTGCATTTAGCTTCAAGTAAAGCACCGTTCATCATGTTTAAATCATGTTTGGTTAGGTTACAAAATAAGAAATTATAATTAAAGTAAATTTCACATAACATAAACAACATAGGCATTCGATTTATGATTTTTGGATATTGTGATTTAGTTAAATGTCTGGGTTACCAGACCAGAAAGAAAAACAGTCGAACAGTCAATTAAAACATTTACCATTAGTGCATAGTTTCTTGTGCCTACTTTCTATTCAGCTATTCTCCTGCTCTGGCGATAGCACTTGTAGCATAGCCGAGCCATGACCACTCTCACACAGAGAGTTATAATTCTAGTGGTAGGACGGGTTCATAAAATATCAAAATGTTTGTGAAAAAATGCAGTGTTCCTTGGCTGAAAATTATTTGAGACTCCATGTTTAGGCATCGTATGATAACAGATGGCCTCATTTGTGACCTTTTGTCAAAGCACTATTCCGGATGCTGGCCAATTTGAATTTGGCTGCATCTGCAGGCTTCCTATTACCCATATGGCTCAAACCAATATGATGACCTTAGACAGTCATCAAGTTCTACAGACGGAAATGAGGTCAAAGAAGTGTAAATTAATGATTTCTGCCCAGAAAAGACGACCTAAAGAAGATACACAGCTCTTACTCTGGTTTTGGTGTCTGGAGAAGTTAGAATAGCTTTGATGAACTGATCTTTCAATTTGTTTCATCAATACTTTTTTGCCTGTTGTTGGAAAAAAATTTATGTTGTTTTTTCTGATTATTTTTTTTTCTTTCAATTCTAGACTGTGGCCAAACGACTGGGGGTGTAGAGGATGAAGGCGAGGCCCAAGCAGGTTGGATCGAAGGTGCTGCCATCTTATTTTCTGTCATTATCGTGGTGCTGGTGACAGCCTTCAATGACTGGAGTAAAGAAAAGCAGTTCCGTGGGCTGCAAAGCCGCATTGAGCAGGAACAGAAGTTCACGGTCATTCGTAAGGGTCAGGTCATCCAAATCCCAGTCGCTGAAATTGTTGTTGGAGATATTGCCCAAATCAAATATGGTGAGTTTGAAACTTACAGCTGGAGAAATATCGTACAATACAGTTGATTTAACATCAATATATGCTGTGATTTCTGGGGTGCTGTTGTTTTTCCGAGTTCAGTAGCATTTATAATGCATAGACTTCCCTCAGAAGTGTGTGTGTGTTTTATTAAACCACTGAGGAAGCTTTTTCGTTAAATTCACCAGTGGTTGTGATGGATCATATGTGACTGCCAGTCTTCTCTTAGACACAAAGCATGGCTCATGAGTCATCCTTTACTGGCTTGGGTGAGTCACAGCGTTGCTGCTCATGATCACTGCAACGTGGGCGACGCGTGGGGTGTCCAAGAGCCACAGGAGAGATCTGTGGTTAAACCAACCGTTACTTCACTTTTTTGCTGAAATGCTGAATGTGTCTTTTTCCATATATCTTTCTGTCTCTCAAAGCCCCCCACAGACATTAACAGCCACTTGCTCTTTTCCACCAGGTGACCTTCTCCCAACTGATGGTATCTTGATCCAGGGTAATGACCTGAAAATTGATGAAAGCTCTCTGACTGGGGAGTCTGATCAGGTCCGCAAGTCTCTGGAGAAGGACCCCATGCTCCTTTCTGGTGAGAGAGAGTGTCTGTGTCACCTTTTCTTTGCAGCCCAGAAATAGACCCCGATCTGGGATGTTTGCTGGCAACTTAACATTCTGTTTTGGAAGAATTTTAATACTTATTTATATACTTGTATTTTAGCATTTTATATGTTGCATGTACATTGACAAAGACCCCATTTACACTGCTAGACAAATGCAATCCGAATCCAATTTTGTGACTCAGATCTGATCTAAATGGAGACCCATTTCCACCAGGTTTAAAAAGTCAATACTTTTACTTATAAAGGTCACATTTTGGAGATAAAAAGTTATAACATTACTTGGCAAACCTATAAATAAAAATGCAACTTCAATGCCGTTGCCATAATAGCCTGTATTAAGCTATTTTCCATGCATGGTTAAAATAGGTCCTATATAATGGGCTTTCACGGTATGTAGTTGACATACTATATTAGAATACAGTTGGGATGATGCAGCTGTTTTGTTTGCCTTCTTACTGGTCTGGCAGTTTAGAAAATGTCCTTAAACTGCATAATTCTTGCATTGTTGACCTGCATATTGAGCCATTATTATTATTTTTAACCCAGCGGAAAATGGGCATCCATAGATCTATGATGTAAACAGTAAAATGGTGTAAATAGTAAAATGGTAAAAAGATGCATGCATCAAAACATCATTTGTATAGTTTGGTTTCAAAACGCAATAAACACCAAATCTGAAGTGTATTGTGTTCACATTTGAAAAGTCAAAAATCAATTTTCTAAAAACACAACACTTGCCGTGAAATGCTGTCCTGGTTTGTCAGTTTTCTTTTTCAATTAAGAAATTACAGAAAAACCACTTTTGTGCTAAAGAAAATACATTTTTACTCAAATTCGTCCAAACGAAATTATAGTGTTTTGGAAAATACTCTGTGAAAAATCTGTTGAATAAATCTGAATAATTGGATTTTTGAGAAGAGGTGCATCACGGTTCTAGTGGTGAAAATTCCCAGAGTGTACTTTCATTCAAAAATGGAATTCTATAGTATGAAACTCGTATTGTAAAAGTAATTTTGAGAATAATATGCCTCAATATGTTTACTGTTTATTGTTACTTCTTCCTACATTCAGGAACTCATGTGATGGAAGGATCTGGACGAATGGTGGTCACTGCTGTGGGCCTGAATTCTCAGACTGGAATCATCTTCACCCTTTTGGGTGCTGGCAGTGAGGACGAGGAGAAGAAGGTGAAGAAAGGTGAGAACTTGACTTGCTTTTGTTCATTTGTGTAACTCTCTCTCTCTTTGAGCAAGTAAAACTGCTTCTCTAGTTGTGTGGCACCAGCCAGACAGAGGTAAGGGCTGTTCATATGATTTTCTGTTTCCCCCCTTCCCATAGCACCCACTAGGCTGAAATAACCCAAAAATCTGTGAATTTTGCTAGCTATCCTGGAAATATTCACTCGACAATAACCTAGTTTATCTGAAAGTTCTGTTTTTTTTTTGTTGTTTTTTTTTTTACTTTTTGAGTTATGAACAATTATCATAATAATTGAAGCGTCTAAAATACTCATGCAGCTTCCAGTATAGAATTGTGCATGTCCCTTCTGCGTAAAGTGGCTTTCCTGGTCCCACAGGCAATGTCAGACCTGACAACACCTGCTTTCATCTCTCAGCGAACCGCTCATGTTCCTGTTTGTTAGTCCAGCATCTAATTTAACAGTCTGACTGCTGTAAATGGTCAGTTCTCCAAATGAAATCCAATTCAGACTGGTTTTAATTAAATGTTTTTTTTTTCTCATAATATTTCATTTATCCTTGGGCTCCAAGAAGATCTTCCTGTCAGATATTTTCCAAAAAAGGCAAACACTTTTCGCATTCCACCAAACCCGTTTAGGAATGTAAGGATGCAAGAAAAATTTAATGGCACAGTCAAAAACAAAGACCGAGCCGTCAGTGTACCCTGCATTACAAACCCTCAAGTCCTTGTCTATTTCGATAGATGACTCATACAATCCCCCTTTACACATGTAATGTAGTGTTAATTATCTAGTTTTATTATTGTTTTGTTGTTGTGTTTCTTTCTTTTGTTCCTCTGTCTTTGGTTTATTTACTTTGAGCCATGTTATATCAGCCCTCCGCCCTCTCTCTCTCGTTTTAAACAGGTAAAAAACAAGGACCCCCTGAAAATCGCAACAAAGGTAACCTTACCCACTCCCTCTTCCCTCGTCCCCCTACCCATTCAGCAGCAAGTCTCGGAGTCTCGTGTCAGTCCCACTCACTCACTTGCTCACGTTCTCTCTCTCTTTCTGTCTTTCACGCTGTTGCTTACCCCTTCCTGCTGAGCCCAGGGGAGCTTCTCGCCTCGCTTTACCTATCCAAGGGTGCAACTCTCACCTGCTGGAAACGGCACTAAGCATTTATGCATTTGGATAGAATATATCTTTGTTTTTGTTTTTTTTGTTTGTTTTTTTTTACAAGAGCTTTAACTGGTCAAAGGAAAGTTTTTTTTATTATTATTTTTACCCTTAAAGGGGTTGTGAACTGAGAATATTGTGTTTAGGGTTTTGACAAACCCAATCCTATGTTAATACAATTAAGAAAGGAAGCTATGAAGATGAACGATGAACTTATTCATTTTCGTTCAACATGTAGTAATGTTTCTAGGCTTGTCATCAGCTTAACATTTTTGGTAAATTGCACAACACCACTAAGTAATGCTTGAATTTTGGTGTTTCTGGCCATTTGTTAGGAGTGCTGCTTACTTTCCATCTTCAAAAAAGCTTCACTTTGTCTATTATTAGAAAAGAAGGTTAAAGGTGCCTTATTATGCCATTTTTACAGCATTTATAATAAATATTTGAGTCCTTTATACTAGCACTGCACCTTTCTAAATGCAATATTAATCGTAAACAACGTTTTTGAATCACCTGTATTTTTGGCCTCTGCAAATGCACCATTTACCCCCGTTTCTCCTACAGTTGCTTACAATTTCATGTAACTGGTAATAAATCTAAAAATACATTAAATAAATTCATTCTTTGTTAACCCTTCAAAGTCTGGGGCTGTTACTATGGTTTTTTGCTACTTTACCATTTGCTCCACTAAATTACCTTATAAGCTGTTTTTTGTGGCAAAGCTTGAAACCATTTTTTTTACAAATATTTTTTTTTCATTACATTACAGAATAGCTTCACAAAATTGATATACAATAAAGTTATTAAATGAGTTTTAAGTCATTTCAAAAATCTCAAAAAATTTACAACCAGCATGTTGACAAAAAAAGTTCATGAAATAAAATAAAAGTTCCCCCCCAAAAAAGGTCAAACTAAACCAGGCAAATCGTTCCTAAACCTTATCAACTATTCCAAGCACTTTTTGTGGCATTTTTATTGTGCCAGAACTTTGAAAAATGTATGCTATCTCATAGGTCTTATAATTCCAAGGTCTTAAAACCAAAAATATCAAGGTTTACACAAACATGCATGAAAAACTTGAGCCATATTTTTGATGAGGGATCACGACTTAAAGATGCTAGGAATGTCAGAAAAGGCTAATTTTTATAATATGGCAGCTGTTGGCCAATCAGAGCAAGACAGGATTCATACTGAAGATTCAATCGATAGATCCACTGAAAACAACATTAAAAAAACAGTAATCCTGACATTTAAATCTATGTTTATTTATATCGAAACTGTGAGATCCCTATTAGGGATCGTAAATGAATAGTACAAAGAAGTTCACAACCTCTGTAAAGGCAGACCTTTTTAACACAAGCTTGATTACTCCAATATGGAGACCCCTGATCTTTTATTTTCACTATGTCTCATAATGATTGGATTTAAAATGTTTGTGGTTGCCAATCCCTCTGTTACCAAGAGCAAACTGGCTCTTCTTGGCTGGGTCATCTGTGAACATTTGTTCTATGTTTCAGAATGAGCCCACTCTGCCCTAGGTGACCCCAACAACCTCTTCCCTGCCCCACCTCCTGTTACACGTGAGGAATGAGCATCTGCTGCAGACCGAGCTGCTCAGTTTCTCTGCACAGATCTCCTTCCTTTTGCCCTTGATCTCAGCCACATTACACTTTCTGAAACTGCTGTTGGTTTTTCACCAACTACATGTTTCCAGTGATGTTATTGTGCTGTAAAGGATTCACCAAAAAAATCAATTTCTGAGTTTTATTATGGTCTGCTTTTGGTCCACGATTTTAGACTTTTCATTGATTTCTGGTGGATACTTTTGCTTCCTAGATATGCATCTAAAAAAACATGTTTGTTAGATAATGCTTTATTACATTGTAAAGAGAGTTAGAATAATGACCTATTACTAAGCCCCACCCCCTTTTTCATTGTTTCCGTCTTGGACAAGCCAAACCCAATCTATGTACACTACTGTGCAAAAATTTGAGGTAGATCTAAAATGCTGTATACAAAGAAGGCTTTCAAATTTGCAAAAGGTACAGTGAGCAAACAAAAGGAAAATGTAAATAAATTATTTTGTTTTTATGTTTTGCCGTAAACCACCATGAATTTGGTACACTTTAACTAAGTCAGGGATTTGGTAGGATTATAGTCAAGGGTTTTTTCCAACTAATACACCAAACAGGAGCTAATAATTATCAATATCAGATGTGGGTTGAAATCCAGTCTTGAATTAAAACAGAAACAGCTGTGTACTAGGATTAAACCGCACCAGGTTGAGGTTGAGAAAGACTCTTATTATTTATACTATACTGTTTTAGGAGAAGCACAAAGAAACAGACAACACTGAAGATCACAAGACACAGTGTTTAGGGAAGGAAACTTGTGCAGCAATATACCACGTCTATCCAGAAAGGGTCTTTGTGGAAGAGGGCATGGAAATATGCATGGAACCTGGGGTGCAGAAAAATAGCAGCAGGTGCTCTGGACTGTTGAGTCGAAATGTTAAATATCTTGTTGTTTGTCGAATGTTCAATTATGAGTGTCTGCAGGCAACACTGAAGCACGGTGGAGGTTCCATGAACGTCTTGAGATGCATTTTTACAAATAGAGTTTGAGATTTGATCAAAATTGCCAAAGTAATTAAGACCTACTGTCATCAAAATGAATTACAAAAAGTACATGAAGTAATGACGTGGCCCACACAGAGCCCTGATCTCAACATCCTTGTGTGTGTCTGGGATTACGTGAAGAGACAGCATGTGAGGAAGCTCTCCAAGATGTTTGGAACAACCTTACAGCCTAGTTCCTTCAAAAACTGTGTGCAAGTGTAGATAGAAGGATGGATGATGCTGTGAAAGTAAAGATTGGTTCTTTGTTCATCCACAACACTTTGTTTATTGATGAAAATAAATGGTGAACACTTCAATTCTTCAAAGCATTCTTTTTGCACAGTACTGTATATGGAGACAGTATGTCTCAGGTGACAGGTGTTTGACATATATTCATTCCAAAATAAATATATATAATTAATAACTATATAGATAGAGTTTAAAATGTGACGGAGACATATGTTCAAAGTTCCTATTACGCCAGGTCAAAAGTTAGCAATCATGTTGAGTTTCTGTAAGGTAGGTTCATTGAGTTGCCAACCACACAACTTCCAAAGCAAACATCTACACATAGTTTTGTGAATTAAATTTGCAATAACTACACCCGTTATTGGTGTTAGAAGTACCATACTAATGTCTTCTTGAAAAGGAAACTTTAGAATGTTGTGGTCATCTGTGACTGGCTGATATCTCTTCCTTGGGCGGAGCTTGGTGGTAGATCATATGCTTTTGTATTAATCCGCATGCCTCACAGGTGATTCATGATAGTGGTGTGATGCTTAGGGGCGTGGCTAATGTGGGAGTTGCACCCTTGCAAATTGGACCGGCTGTGGATTGTTGTTTTTTTGTCTGTTCCTTTTCTTTAGCTCTTTGTTTTTCCTCACTGTTGCTTCTTTCTAGGGTGTGGCTCAGGACTTCATGCTGTCTTGTTCACACTTCTCTTGGTCAGCATTTGACCTATTCTTTCTTCCTCTTTCACTGGTACCACACTCTCTCTTTTGGGAGTGGGAAAATAAAGTCAAATCTTTTTTGTCTTTCACTTGGTCCTTGTTTTTTCTTGTGGTGGTTGTAACTCTGGCTGTTTGGATCGTTTTTCTGTTTGTAAATCACTTTCCTGTTTGTCATACGTGCCTCTGTTCATGTTGTCAGTCAGACAGTCAGTCCGTTCATCAATCCTCGAATCATATGTGGTCGTTCTGGTCAGTTGTTTGTTGTGACGGCTGGTCAGGTAGGCTTTTGGAAGGTTTCGGACAATATCGCTTATACAAAAGCCTCTTGTGAGCATAGACTACTAGCAAAATAAGAACACTATGCCTCTTTATGTTTTAAACTGGAGACTTAATGTGATTTTTGGTGGTGGGGGGGATCAATGTTTGTCTATGGAGTGGTTTAATAGGATCTTTCACTCTATTAAGTTTCTATTTCTATGGGCTGTAATAGAATATGCGCCTTACCTGTGGAACAATCCAGTTAAAACTTGCTGATGTTTAAAAAGATCTGAATTTTAATCAGCAGTGTGAAATAGTTTGGATTTATTCAGCTCAATGCAGTCAATAATGCACTGTTCCAAAATGTTGCGTTAGGATAGCAGAGGAACCAATACATCCATGCCTTGGTTAATGTAAAGGTTCTCTCAATCAGAAACTAGATTTACATGCATATTTATGAAAATGCAGTTATTAATATTAAAAAAAGTGAAGTGGTGTAAAATATTTATTTGAATGGTGTGAACAGCTACTGTCTTAACAGTCCTGAGAAGCGCAAATGACAGTGTAGGGTATCATATATTTTGTGCTGCCTTGATCTGAAATCAGTATTTTTTTCTGGATGATTCCGCACCCACTATTGCTTTTAATTTGATTCTGTACATTTCTTTAGGAAACCACTTTTATCAGTCTCCTTGGTCTTACTGAACTGTCAATTGTCTCCTTCCTTTTCCCCCCTTTTCCTGTTCCCTCACCTCTCATCTTCTTGTTTTTATTTTTATTTTTTTTAAATATGTTTATTCCTTGTTACCATAACCGTTCCTAAAAAATCAACCCCTTCACAGCTAAAACACAGGATGGCATTGCACTGGAGATCCAGCCGCTGAAGAGTGAGGATGGTGTGGAGTCTGAGGAGAAAGAGGAGAAAGAAGAAAAGGAGAAAAAGAAGGTTAACGTCACCAAGAAAGAGAAATCTGTCCTGCAGGGCAAGCTGACCAGACTAGCCGTTCAGATAGGAAAAGCAGGTCAGGATCCCATCCACAAATACACAAGGGTGTTTAAGGGTATCGATGTATAGTGCACATAAAATAGACATAAAATGTACTCATTTTTTAAAAAATACTTTAAAATTACCCAGTTTGGTAAGTAAATTAATATAGTATGAAAATATTTTAATCTTACAAATTTTGTATGTTTTGATATCAGACAAAAATGTTCTGGTCATATAAATTTTATAAAAGTACCTTTTATGCAGCGTTTAAACAAAGCTCTAAGAAGGAAAATGTATAGAGTTCTTTATGACTAAAACAAACGAATCTTTAGCTCAAAACTGTGACGTCATAATATACTTTACCCCTCCTTCCACCGACACCTCTTCCATTTAAAATTAAGCTCCTCCTCTCAGTGCCAAGCTACTGGTATTGTGCAGTTTCCCCATGTGCACATACACTCATTCCTGTAAAAATGTAGTCACAGTTTTCAAGAATTCTGACATTCATTGCCTGTTACAGTAGCCTTGTGTCCGTTTCTGAGATTTATGTGACATGCAGTATCCAATGAGAGCAGACAGTTCAACAACCGACATCACAGATTGTGCCACATAAAGGAAGAGTTTCGTAAGAACAATTCATAAAACGATTAATTATAGATTCTTTAAAATTCCAGTAGAAACAAACAATATATCATAATGAACCTTAAATAACATCTAATTTACTTTAAAAAAAATCTAATTTACTTTTATTGAAAACTTTTATGAAATGGAATATTTTTCCACAAAATGCTATAAATTCATGGCCCCGACCAACCCCCGAACCAAAAAAGTGCATTAATTAATTCCATCAATATGAAATACTTGTTTTATGTGGAGGACTGTCTTAAATAAAGTTACTGTCTTAAGTAAAGTTTTTACTGACAAAAAAAGCAAGAATTTACAGTCAGTATCATGTTTTGACAAAAAAAAATCTTGTTTTTTCTAGGAACCTCTACATATTTTAATAAGGATTACCGAAGTATGATTGTTCTTAAACAGTAACCTGAAAAGTTATTCATATACTCATCATTCAGACTTAAATTAATCTCTTTTGCCAATTTAGTGAGCAATCAGCCCAAAACTTGTCACCATGTCAAAATAATGTATGCATGTGTTTAAGTTCTTCTTAAAGGAAATAGTATTTGATGCAGAGTTTCTGTATTTGCAATGTATAATTTATCAGATGAACCATCATAGAAACAGTGTTTGTTCCTATTACTTATGTTTGTGTGCTAAAAATCTAGATTGACATCCTTTCGTAAAATTAGTGCATTGCCCTAGACTCATTTGATTTGCTGCTTAAAGAAACAGTGTCTCCCAATATAGAAACAGGGTTGTCCCTTTGGGCTGTGTTCCACCTAATTATCCTACTTCCTTCAGTTACCCAATCAAATAATATTCAGATGAAGCACATCAAACCACAGCTGTTGGTTTTATGAGCTCCCTCCATTACCGTGTAGCATATTGGTTTTCAAACGCGCTCTTTTCTGGCAGGTCTCATCATGTCTGCAGTGACAGTCATCATCCTCATCCTGTACTTCGTCATCGACACGTTCGGCGTACAGGGTCGCGAATGGACAGCAGATTGCACTCCCATCTATATACAATATTTTGTGAAGTTTTTCATTATTGGCGTGACTGTGCTGGTGGTGGCCGTGCCTGAGGGTTTGCCTCTGGCTGTAACGATCTCTCTGGCTTATTCAGTAAAGGTGAGGTTGATTATTTAATTGCTAGCTGTCTTAAATGGAGTCAGCTGGTGCACATTGCTCTTCATGCTTGTTACCCTGTCATCATTCCTGTTTTTCGAAAACAGAAAATGATGAAAGACAATAACCTGGTTAGGCACCTGGATGCCTGTGAGACCATGGGTAATGCCACTGCCATCTGCTCCGACAAAACTGGAACGCTGACTATGAACCGCATGACTGTGGTCCAGGCATATATTGGTGACACACATTACAAAAGCGTTCCTGAACCCGATGCCATTAACCCAGATACTCTGGAGGTACTGGTGAACAGCATCTCCATAAACTCAGCATACACCACCAAGATTCTGGTAAGAATCAATTATCTGAAAGACTGATCTGTGTTGTGTTTTTAAAGGGGTATCAAATGCAGAATAACTCCCAGTCAAAGAAGATTAACCAAGAAAAGCACATTAATCACACTTTTCTTTGAAGGAAAGATTGAAAACAGGCTAGATTTCACCTTTAACTAAGCTCCACCCACTTTAGTAACTTACTGACGGTTAAAACGATGCGTTTCAATAAGACAAGACTGAATAAAAGACTCAATATTTTGACCCATTTTTAGTCCACTGTTAGCAATATCGGACCAAATATTTAGAATACGTATAAAGCTTCCAAAGCTGTCCAAATTGAGATCAACACTTTATGTATAACAGAATACAATTTAGCTTAGATACTGTAAACTGTGTTTATAGTTTAACAAATATACACCATAAACCAACAGAACTGAATTGTTTCTGGGTGGGGATTAATAAGGGGTTAAATTGAATCAAAACTCTAATGTATTTTTGCTTTTTGAACACTAAAAAAATTGTGTGATGCAATAGTTTAGTCATTTACATGATTAATTCTGGGGGCATTCACCTTTTTAGATATTATACCATCCTAGTACATGGATGGGAACAAAGTGTTCCGAATGAGCAAGTAGATGTCTGCTTCTCCTACTGCTCTTAATGGCATTGTAGGTTAAATTTGACAAAATAAATAAAAAACATTTCATTTGGGATATAGGTCAGGGTTGTGTTTAGTAAAAATGCACATCGACCACAATAACACATCAATCAAAAATTGTTTATTTAATTAGTTAATTAATATTTAGTAAAAATAAACAGAACAGTGCCACTCCTGGATTTTATGCTATTTGTTATTATCTGCTTAAAGATTCTACTAATGCATGCCAGAAAGGGGGAGTAGGGGTTGATTATTTGAATGGGGTTGATAATGACCGATTATAGCCATATAAAAGCTTTTATAAAAAGCTTATAAAAGCACCCAAAGCAGCTGGGAAAATGCTGAACTACAGCTTTTAAATCAATTAATAAATTAATTTTAAAAATTAAATCTAAAAAAATATTTTTTGTAAGTAGTACCATTTGATAGTATTAATATGTGCGTGTGTACTACTAAAATATAGTAGTTCCTATGTAAATAAATGTTTTTTTTTTTATTATTATTTATTCAATATGTGATGAATTGATTCCCTTGATATCGATAATTGTTCCTTTTGTAGCCCTCAGAGAAGGAAGGGGGTCTTCCAAGGCATGTGGGTAACAAGACCGAGTGTGCCCTTCTTGGTCTGGTTCTGGACTTGAAACGAGACTATCAGCCAATCAGAGATGAGGTTCCTGAGGAGAAACTTTATAAGGTGTACACTTTCAACTCTTCACGTAAGAGCATGAGCACAGTACTAAAGAACACCAGTGGTCCTGGCTTCCGGATGTACAGCAAGGGTGCCTCTGAGATCGTCCTGCGCAAGTATGCTTAGCTTTTTTTACTCTGGAAATGTAATTAATGTTGCATTTTGAGCCTTTATTGTCTCTTGATTGCTGTAAAAAAAGTATTTGAGCCACAATTCAATTTCAATTCAACCATTCAAGTGATGCGAAAAACACAGTATGTGACAGAAATGTGAGGATGCTTTTGTTCCATCACAGATATCCCATCCCTCACTTAACGCAGTGGATTGAAAGAAAATTGTTCACTTAAGCCGATGTTGTACACCTCACCACCTGTGTACATTTTTTTAGATGTTGCAGCTCTTTATGAAACTCTCTCTTGCCGTAAGGAAAGCTGTGATGACTCATCACTTCCCCTGTTGCCCTTGTTGGGTCATGCTATCTAGCTACTTTCAAAAGGCCCAGAGGCTTACTGCTGGGGTTCCCAACAGCTGGGGGTTCTCAACAACGGGGTTCCCCAGGCACCAAAAATATTTCTACTAAATAGCTTTTTATAAGATACTTCATTATTGTTAGTGGTCACTAGCCATCTAACGACAGTCCAGTTCAGGATCCCGGTTCTGTCTTGATTGAAGATCTTTTGGAGCTTTATATTTTGATTGACGTGGATATTGTGATCTTTACAGATGCAAGAAGGGATTGGCCAGTTCCATTGAGTTAAGAAACCCCATGTAACTTTACTTAGCCAATCAATTCTGGAAACAGGCATTTTGTGGCTCAGAAGTAGAGATGAGCGAAAGTTTGAGGCTGCAAAGGAATTCATAATAAAATAAAAACGGCAATTTTAATTGCATGCAGCTACGATGGAGGAGAGACAGATGATGTTTTAGAAGTACTGTTTTGATCCAGACCATCAGCCTTTAACAATAGTGTAAGACCCTGAACAAATCAACCTTCGTCCATTGGGAGACACTCGCAATTCCACCAATCAGAAGCAGAGGAGGGCTACAGTGGGTAGACATATTGAAATATAACCCAGTTATTAATGCAACTGTTAGCTAATCTAATACTTATTACACATATAATATCTTTTTATTATAACACTTTCCCTATTATTAAAGACAAGTTAGTTTTGGTAACCCTGTAGATGGGAGCAATAAAAAGTATCCACTGGGACAGAAACTAAAGTGCCAAAGTCAAACTGCATAATGAGACAAAAAAGTTCAGAATACATACTCACTCAAATCTATTTGGAAATGTTTATTTTTGCTTATTTTGAAAAGCAGCCCTGTTTTTATCTCATGAATTTAAGAACAGTATTAATATGCACTCAGTTTGATGTTACTTGACAATATATTCGTCAAAATATTTTTGAATTGTACAGAGTTAATTTCACTTGACTTTCAAGTATTGAGTATTGACTTGCAGGGTATTTAATAATATATTGCTGTGAATTGTTAAATTCTAATCTTTTGTACCTTCACTTTAAAACAAAAAAACATAAAACATTTTTTCTTAATTATCTACTTTATAAAGACCATCAGGTCTTTACAATTGTAAAGACCTGGGATGTAGTGTTTGGTTTGTAATTTACCTGTCTCTTCACAAACCTCCTTAAACACTTCCTTTTGTCAGGTGTTCCCAAATCCTTGATGCTTCGGGAAAGCCACGTGTCTTCAAGGCCTCAGATCGGGATGAGATGGTGCGGAAAGTGATCGAGCCAATGGCCTGTGATGGGTTAAGGACCATTTGCGTAGCCATGAGGGAGTTTGAAGCAGAGCCGGATTGGGATAACGAGGCTGAAATTCTGAATGACCTGACCTGTATCTGTGTGGTTGGCATAGAAGACCCCGTCCGTCCTGAGGTTTGTTTCAGTTCCGTTCTAAAATCCAGAAACCGCATTGTTGGATTTCAATACCTCCTTTCATAATGAGACGTGACAAGCATTAAAGGGCAGATTATAGAGTAAGTCTGCGCATTAGGTGTAATGAAAATGTATTGACCGTGATTATCATGTGAGGATGATGGATTATTTTCCGAGTGTCAGGCACTATGTAGAAGTGTGGACAGGAATAGATTCCTCTGTGGGGGGGAAACCAACCCAATTCCATTGGAGGTATTATAATGAGAACACTACAGGTGATTATAGATATTGGATCAGGTCACGATTGACGTCAGCTTCCCTCAATTGAGGTGGCATGCATAATTATTAATGAAACGCATGATTGATATTTAGGTTAAGTTGTTTCCTGTGGGCATTAAATGGCTCTTTTGATCTTTTTCCCCCTGATAAAAATGTAGAATGGTGTACTGGAACCTTTGTAGATTAAGGATAATGTAAAAAAAAAAGAATAGCTTAAATAGTAGCTTATTTGTGAAAGAAAAAAAATTCATTATATTATAGTATGAAGCAAAAAAATATGGTTCAGCATCAAGACTTTTGTTTAGCTTGAATGAATGAAAGAATGAATGAATAAATGAATGAATGAATAGACGAAACAATTGTTGAGAGTTTGATATTTTGAGGATCATATTTTAATGTTTATGAACACATTTGTACCCAATGCTTCAAAATACCAAATGCCTTTAAGGTTTTAACACTTCTTTAGTTTGATACACACGTCTAGTGAAAAGTTTCCTGCCAACTTCACCTCTACAACCAGATTATTACCTAAAACTCCAACATTTTTCAACCAATAGAGTGGCCAGTCTCTGGAAAGTTTTTTTTTGTGTTGTTTTTGTTAGTTTGTTTAATCATTTAAAACATTTAACCATTGTGCATCTAACTAGAATACATTTTTTTTTTATACATTGAATACATTGAAAAAAGAATAAATGCATGACTACACTATATTTATAATTTGGCCTTGTTTACTCTTTGTTTTAAAAAAAATGTCTTAGCCATATTTGACTAATTGACTAAAGGAATTTATCATTTTTTTATAGGGGACAATGACATAAATTTCAGCAGCAGACAATGTACAAAAGTACAAAATTTACTTTTTTCATAAGCAATCAAAAGCAATATGCTTTTTGTTTGAGGTACGGGCATAAACAAGTGAAACATCCAATAAAAGACTTCTAGCAGATTGCAAAAAGTAAAACATGCTCAGACTGGACTAATATTTTACCAGCAGTTTGTAAGTGCAATAAACACAAGGTGAAATCAACTATTACTAAATTTTATGGCCAGTGCAAGACCTTTAGGTTTAGAGGCTTTCTCAAACATATTATTCCATGCCAGCACCATTGTAAAACAAGTTTTGGGACAAGAAACCAAGCAAGGATTAATATTGATCTAGGTCTGGTTTCAAGGGACTCTGCAGATTGAAATTATGTGTTCTAACATTATTAATCAGGCAAACAAATGTGTCTTTAGTTAATTGTACAGATGAATTGAGATTTGAATATTTATATTCCATTTCTTTGTATTTATATCATAGTTTTGACACAATCTTCAAAGAGTTGGGTATCATTTGGCAAAAGACATTTTGTCAAAATCTTGAGAACTAGCTCAACTATGAATGTTCTGAATAATCTCCATTGTACTTGACATGCTGTCAGCTAAAACTGTGACTCCCACCATGCCTCTGATTGAACCTGCCATCTAATGCAGACAGTGTTATTGTTTCCTCTAGTGAAAAATAATATATTGTACCTTTTAAAGGTCCAATCTGAATTGGACCAATGGAGACTCCAAACGTTCATATTCCACTAGGAACAATTCAAAGAATGCCAAACATTGACGTTTGGGGTGCAATTTCCTGTCGGTTGTTGCTTGAGAAAACAAATTCAGAGATCAAATAGGAGGTTGGTTGGACACTGGTTTAGAAACATGCTTTTGTCAATATCACGCCATGTAATGTTATTAAGGTATTGAAAATCCTTTGTGGTGCTCATTTTTATTTAATATTAAACAATTCCACATATTTATAAGTAGAAAGCAGTAATGTAGTGTGACATAAGATTTGAGACAAAAGATTTTGTCATTATTCCAAACATTAATATTAGTTTGCAATGCATCCTCCAGCCTCCAGCACGTTCATCATTTAGAAATCTTTTTTTTTTCTATGAAACAAGCTAAACCTTGAATTTCACATTGATTCAATACTTGATCTTTTTAAATCTGAAAGTGGCTGTAGTTTATTAACAGCCTGGTGTGAATCATAGAGACATGAAATCACAAGGTTGAATGCTTTCTTTGTCCTAGTCCTACTCTCCTGTAGTAACCATGAGAGCCATCGGTAGCATATTTCATTTATCTGCTGTCACAAGGAAAATGGGTCTTTTCTGAAGGGTTTTTTTTCTGTATTTCACAACAAGCTCTTCACATGCTTCACTTGCGCGGCTTCACTGTCCATGGAAACACAGGGAGGTTTTTAATTATCTATAAATAAATGAGCTTATTGGTTCTAATTGTGGGTATTCATTGCAAGACTGAGTGGGGATAATTGCATAGGACCCCAGCAAACACACACAAAGTAAATCTAAATATCCCGCCTCTTCTTTGAGGGATTTCAGGGACCTGAAAGTTTAGAGTGACTTAGTGACAAAAGCTGACTTCCTTATATTTGTGTCTAATTTGTTTTAAATGTAAAAGATAAAGTATTTAAGGTGTGGAGTGCAGCCTTCTCTAGACCTACTGGAAACAGCTGGTGCATGCTATGCGATGGGGTGTCCCTTGTGGATGGCCTTGGCAACATCGTGTAAAATTCAAAGCCAGTTCACAACATTAAGACACCCTTATTTCCCTCTATTTTAGGGTTCATTTACTGCCAGTCCTTAGAAATGGAGGAAGCTCAGTTTTACAAGTTAAAATTACCATTTTAATGCTTACAGGTAGATTATTGTGGCGAAACAGGGGGTATGCTCTGATGTCACTGAGTGACAAAACAAGTGGTAAACTGGCTGTGGTTAATATGGCAAACCATGTTAGTGCTAAACCATGAGTTATTATGATGTTTCCACACTCGTGCTAAAAATATTTGGACTTAACCTTTAGAAGTAAGGGGATTTTTGACCGTTTTTGACTACTTTACAATTTGTTAATAAGTTTAACTTTTTTTGTGGCAATGCTTGATGACATTTGTTCATACAAACAATTTTAGTATAAAAAGCTTTGTCACAGTACACAATTGCACAACGAATACAATTCTGATTATTAAACTTCTTTTTTTTCTTGCAAAAATTGAGAACGGACAGTTTTTATATTTTTTCTTTATATAAGTGTTCATAAAAAATGAAAGTTCATAATACATCCTCATGTTGCATCTTCATAAGCATTTTCAACTTGAAAACATTATTAACCAGAATGGTGTTTGACAAGACACTTGCTCCAAAGAATCTTTTTCTTGAGTCACTTCAAGGAATTGAATCATTCACAAATGATCCATCACCAGTGGTCTGTCAGGAGATCTAGTTTGATTCGTGGTTTGTTATGTCATTCTGTCAAATCAGCTGATTACATTCATTCGTAGCCTAAAACACAGAAAATAATTTGGCATTATTTGGCTCATTCAGTCACATTCCTCACTAGAGTGGCTAAATGCAAACAGACAGTGTACATTAGACTGTCCAGCATGCTTTGCACTCTGTTAACTGATGGTCTTGTTATTTCTCCCGTGTGCAGGTTCCTGAGGCTATCTCTAAATGTCAGCGAGCAGGCATCACTGTCCGCATGGTCACCGGAGACAACATTAACACAGCCCGTGCTATTGCCACCAAATGTGGAATCCTGCAGCCAGGAGAGGACTTTCTGTGCCTGGAGGGCAAAGACTTCAACCAGCAGATTCGCAATGACAAAGGAGAGGTAAAAAGAAAGGCTACACTATTTCTACACAGAGCGCTTCAAAGAGTAATCCTTATTGTGGCCTTTTTTATAGGTTGAACAAGAACGTCTTGATAAAGTCTGGCCCAAGCTTCGAGTTCTGGCTCGCTCCTCCCCAACAGACAAACACACTCTGGTCAAAGGTAAAACCTTTTTTACTCACCCTACAAAAAGATTGGAGAACAATCCTAAGTTTAGTCAAGCTCTCTACACCGCATCATATTTTTCTTTATTTATTTACCGCAGTATCCAGTAATATTAAGAGCAGTTACATTTGAAGATATAGTTACTCTCATCCAAAACAAATGTGTGATTATGGTGAAACACGTATGTTGTGTTAGTATATATATTTATATGTATTTATTTAGGAAAAAATGGTACTCAAAGCTTATGGGTCTGTCCCCCACTCTGTCCATGCTTAGAGTGAAAAACAAGAAGTCCCACCCTCCTATAACTTTAGCGTTCGCTCATTGGATATTTACACAAGGAGGAGTTCATTGATTGGATATTTGCTCCAGAAATCCATTCACATTTGTAAACAAGACTTTTACCACCCGTGTTGAAATAAGAAACATACAGGATTTATTCAAATGTGGAACTGAAACATTCCAGGTCACTAGCGGGTCACTAGCGTCTGTATATTGCATGATATGGATATATGCACGCATCACCGTTTGATCTCTTTATACCACTACTACTCCCCCCAAAAAATGTAACTTAAATGAGCGAAATAAGTATTTGATGTCCTATGAGTAGGGATGATTTCTGCCTCCCAGGAGAGCCTTTTATATACCTAACTAGCTCAGATTATGATTCTCTCTTTAAATCGATTGTAATTTTGTGACGTGTTTAAGAAACATCTGTTCACAGAAGACATTAAAAGATTCAGAATTTTTCACCATTGCAGAGACCAGAGACCTATCCAAGCATGTCATGGACACATGCTAAAAAAGGCAGGAAAAGGCTACAAAATCATAAAGAAGCAGCTTGGGAGAATGTGTTTATGACGTCATACACAGCTCCTTGCAAATAAACAGATTTCTCATCAATTGGAGTTTTAATCATCGTGTTGATGATAAGGAACAAAACTCCAACTGAATATTAGAAAAAAAGTCAATATTCTAATTTCCATTGATGTTAACCAAGTAAAACCATCCACCTGCTCAACCACGTGTGTACTCCCAGTGTCTTAAATTTGTCAAAGAACATCTGAATGATTCAGGGGAGAACTGGTTGAAAGGGTTATTATGTCTGATGAGACCAAAATCAAGTTTTGCATAAACGCAACTTGGAGTATTTGGGAGGAATGCTGTCTATGAAGCAAAAACACCACCCCCAACAACAACAAACTGTAGTGAAGACATTATTCTCTGTGGTGTTCTCATGGGAGAGACAAGACAGCTACACAACCGGTTTAAGGGAGCTGAAGGTTATTATTCTGTCACTCACTGCTGAAAGTTAAATTATGGGACAAACATTTCTCTGTAGGGGGCAAGTGATCAAAATCAGCAGGGGGTGAAATACTTTAATTTCTTAGGTTGCACCTTATCACTCATGTATCATGCAAGTACTTCTAATTTGGTAAAAGGTGAGAATTTATTTTGCTTTTAATACTGTAATATTGTTTTTTAGCTGTGCAATATATTTGTGCTGTAATATTACGTTGTTCAATAGCATTTATTTTGAATAGAGGATTATTTTTAAACAGACATCCGACATCACTAGCATTGTTGACTAGCTAATGAAATCAGAATCGACGTGGTAAAACCCCACAAGATAAGAGTTCTTTTCCTGCCATTATAAGGAGGGTGCAGATATTTTTAGGTCCATCCTGAGGCGTTTCTGCTGTTGTTGTCTTTTAGGCATCATTGACAGCACAGTTGGTGAAACCAGACAGGTGGTCGCTGTGACTGGAGACGGCACTAATGATGGTCCTGCCCTGAAAAAAGCTGATGTCGGCTTTGCTATGGTAATTCAAAGGGTTTTTGTGTGCGTGTGTGTGGCTGAATCAGTGTTGTTTTACTACCAATGATTGTATTCACTGTACACAGGAAAATGATAATAAAATTATTTGGTTTATATTGAATATTTAAGGGTTTTTATTAGAGTTGTTCCGATTCCGATACCAGTATCAAAATTGATCCCCATACCACAATAAAATCTGGCATCGGTACGGCGAGTATTTGAGTCCACGTACCGATCCGATACCATTTTCATAAACATAACTTTAGTTATGCCCGCCACCTTCGCTTATCGCTGCAATCAATTCTTCTTCGCTGGCGCTGCTCAGAATGTAAACACAGGAAGTTCTGTCGTGTTGCCACAAGCAACCAAGGAGAAGGACAAGCCGCGCCAGACGCAACAAACATTGGGAGCTTCATTCAAACAAGAATACAAGATAACCGACAGGATTATCGAGTTTAATGTACTGGATGACCAGCCACTGTCAGTGGTCGAAAACGTGGGCTTTCGCCGCTTAATTAACATTTGGAGCCCCGGTACAGTTTGCCTGGTCGCAAATATATCTCAGAAACAGCGCTCCCTAAATTATAGGAGACAGTGCGTGAACACATTTTATGTAAACTAAAGAACGTGCGGACTATCAGCTTCACTACTCACATCTGTTGCTGGACACAGTGACGCCGTCACCTTTTACTCTTCAAAGTGCAGTGCTGCAGGGTAACGAGTTTCGTGGCTCGCACACGTCCATAGCTGAATCAATCGAGGGTATGCTTGTGAAGTGGAATATTTCTGAATCCCGTGTTAATGTTATTTTGTGCGACAACGCAAGCAACATGAAAAAAGCGGAAGTGATCCCCTCAGTTATAGTTCTAAAACGGCACCTTGCTCGTGAGAGCAAGGACACTGGTATAAAAACAATGAAAAACACACTTCTTGAGGCCGTCAAGAAACGATTCGCAACCATTGAGGAAGAGCCCTTGTATGCAGTTGCCACTCTCTTGTATCCATGTTTCAAAGATAGGGTATGTGTATTAATTTTTTTTTCATGTCCATATTGATTATTGTCATTGCCATATTGAGTATATCTGAAGCACAGCATAAAATAATTTATTTTAAATTATAAAATGCATAAAATGCCAATTAATACAGGGCTAGTAGTATCTACAGCTGTATATACAGATATACACCCAGGTATCGGATCGGTACTCGGTATCGGCCGATACCCTGTGCCCAAGTATCGGGAGGGGAAAAATGGTATCGGAACATCTCTAGTTTTTATCATTAGTGATGACACAGAAACAAAAGGCAAACCAAACTAAAATACATAATTGTTCTTAAAAGATTTAGAGAAAAGAAAAAAAAAACAAACAACAAAATGTGCGGTGGCCTTCCAGTTAGAAGTTTGTCTGTTCGAGGCTCGCCGTGACCTTCCTGGAAGGAGTTTGCATGCTCTCCCCGTGCTTGCGTGGGTTTCCTCCAGATACTCCAGTTTCCCCCACAATCCCAAATGCAGTTAGGTTAATTAAATAAAATCTAAACCTATTATTTCATAAATTGAATTATTGGTTATTGGAATAAATCTAAATTCTCATTATGTGTGAATATCTGTGCACTGGGGCACCGGCAGACCCCCGTGGCTCCAAAAAGGGAATAAACGGGTTGGAAAATAAATGAATGAACAACAAAATAAACTTATTTGGTCCCTTTCTGTATAGAGTTAAGTTGACTCTTCCTCAGAGTCAGTTTAACTCTACATAGAGCGGGACTGCATACAATCTGAATAGAGTTTTTTACTCTGAGGGTTTGATTTTATGTTTTATTGCACCAAACATCAGTTTAATAGCAGTGGAATGTTAATTTGAAACCCAATCTATCAAAGCTTGTCTGATAAGTGGCTGACCCATTCTTGGAGCTCAATGATCTCATGACTCAAGCATTTGGTTGTGCTTCCAGACGTCTACTTTATATGGCGTCAATTTAATTGAAACGTGTGCTCTTCAAGCATTAAATGTATCATGACTTGAATATCTAAAGGAGCACGAACACCAGTAGGGCTGCAGTTGTGCTGACTAGAGAACATTGGGTTATGATGAGAGGATGCACAGTAAATTGTGTCAGAAATGGACACCTTTAAACTGATTAAAATATTGGATAAACTGGGACATCAATGTGCAGTGCTCCGGATATCCCTGCAGCTTTTTTTAAAAGACATCATTTGATACTCGTTCTAGGTTAACATGGTTACTGGGGTGCTTAGTGTCCCCATTTTTTAAAATGGATCATGAACTGATGTTTTTTTTTTTTTTTACTTTGAAAAGACATTGGATGTCCAATTATATCAATATAGTGAGTTCTACATGGTATGTTTTTTTTTATTAATTAATTAAATAAATAATAATAAATACACTTGTCAGGCTATTAAATCCTCCATCCAAGTTCCAGAAGTTAATGTTTTGAGCTCTATTTTCATTAATTATTTGGTGTAGAGACAGAAATACTGTTCCATACAAGCCTTTATAACCAGTAAATCAAAGAAAAGCATGGTGCTGTTTTCCATCAAATGTTCAACGCCAGAGAGATGTCTGGTTTATTCTGAAGTAGTTAAACAATGTCTTTTGGACATCTTTGGCTCAGTGTATGCTGGAAGGGCTTTCTTCTCTTGTATTCAGAACTGCAGTGGACAGACAAGAGAAATGCTCTAAAAGAGACAGGCTGCATCAAACATAAATCCCTTTCAGAAGTATGAGTAAGGAACTGCATAATTTAAGGTGGAATGGGAAGCATAAAAAAGAAAGTGTTAATAAGAGCTAGACTCGATATTAAAATGTAAGCGACGAAAGTAATACTTTAGGTAGTTGCAACTTTGTGTTGTGGAAAGTGACGATGAGGTTCCCGGCTGGTGAGGCACTGATGTCATCATATTTGAACCCTACAGGGTAGCGATAAACATTCTAGTAACATTTTCTTCTTGTTATTCTTGAAATGTGTAAAAAAAGTAAAAGGTACCTCTATTGGTAGCCTATTTGAAGTAGTTATTGCATCCTATGAATATGAAAAAAAATATGAAATGTTGATTTCAATTGCGTGGAGTTTGTATTGTTTCTTTCTGACATTTTGTATATGGAAAAAGCTTATTTAAAAGCTCTTAGAAAGAGTAGCTTATTCACATGTTTTATTTAACTTGTATGTAATTTTTTTGTATGTCACTCCAGCTGATGGAAAGAATGATACCTTGTTTGTATAAGTGTTCCTTTTCTTTCTTTAGTGTCCATGGAGATCACTGCCAGTGAAGAAATCCTCTTTGCTATGACTAATTCTATTATTCTTTAGCTAAGGTGAATCAGCACCTATTGGGATAACTAGCATTTGGCCAGAGAACTCTGTGCTTTATTGCACCACTCTTCTTAGTTACGGTTACGATATTTGTGAAATTCACAGATAAAAAAAAACACGTCCAAAATGGTGAGTTTAAATTAAACAATATTGTAAAGTACACATTACTGAATAAATATGATTTTATTTACGACCATAAGATCATGCATGAACCGGAGTCTGACCCAGAGTCATAGGCTCAAATTGCATAAATATCTAGCTACAATTAAACAAAACAACCAACCCAGCATTGATAAATGCATTAGGAAGAAGTTTAAAATTACCTACAATACGTATGTAGTTTATCAACTCCAGTGCTCCAATAAAGTAAAGATTTTGTAAAACCTTTCACCCTCATCATTGTGGTTGATTTATCCAGTTCATTAAGTATATCATTCTGACATTTCCAAACAAACCAACACTTTCTTTTTCTCTCAGGGAATTGCAGGCACAGATGTTGCAAAAGAGGCCTCTGACATCATCCTTACAGATGATAACTTCACCAGTATTGTCAAGGCTGTGATGTGGGGCCGTAATGTCTATGACAGCATCTCCAAGTTCCTACAATTTCAACTGACTGTCAACGTGGTGGCTGTGATTGTTGCTTTCACTGGAGCCTGCATCACACAGGTACAGCGAGATGTCCAGTATTCAAGTCTTGAAAATTGTAAAATTGATTATAACTTTAAATTTTGAGGTATTGGGTTGAGCAACACTGGAAATTTAATTCACAACAGAAGATTTGGTTCCTGAGAGTTTATGTAAGAGTTCACTTTGGTTGAATGGAATTGCCTTTGACAGAACATGAGTAAACTTAAAAGATATATTAAATGTAGGATTTTTTTGTTGTTGTATTTACTCAGAGGCAGCTTTGTTTGGAAGTAAATTGTACACGAACCATTTTTTGTTTGTGTTTAGTGAGATATCATAGGAATAATTCGGCAGGCATCAAAAGTTGAAATTTTGCTGTAAACAGGCAGTTGTAATAACTTTACCATACAATGTCTAATCTGCTCGAAATTCCCATACATGTTCAGAGTCCATGTCTGAACAAATCGATTAGGCAATCTACAGTGTCAAATGTAGCACCACCTAGTGGCAGCATGCAATATACCATTTTCTGTTGTTTTTACTGCTATTTCAGACCGTGTTTTGAAGACATCCTTGACAATTGGCAGAGTTGTGTTTCTTACCAATATCAACAAAAAAGTTCATTAGAGAGAGATTCCAAAACCAACAGGAAGTTAAATATTTTGTAAAAACCCTTTAAAATGGCAATTTTGCATGTCTCATATTTTGACAAACTCCTCCTAGAGATTTTATTTGTTCAACTCAAAACTCCATCAGCCTTATCTTAAAGTATGTGGGATATTAAATTGCAAAGTTTTTTTTTTTTTTTACTTTGTTACACTATGTGCGCACAACAGCTGTTGAAAGTCGATATTTCGCCATAAACAGGAAGTTGTTTTAACTCAGCCATACAATTTCTGATCGGTCCCAAATTTACAAACTATGGTAATAGTGCATGTCTGACCACATATACAACATAGATGCTCAGTTATAACACCAGGTGGTCATAGGTGGAACAGCAATTAAAAATGATAAGCCACTTATTTTGTGACGAAAATATTTAGACTTGTAAATTTTTTAAAGTAAATATTTATGTCCTGACTTTTTGTATTCATAAACTTGATCCATTTTAACAATTATTTCGGTATTTTAATGTGATTTAGCAGTTATTTAAAATTTTCATTTAGTTCAAATTAGATCAATTAACAACTAATGTTTTGCGAGTTAAAACTCGACCATGTCTGCTCTCAAATTAAGTCCACTCTTTTGGATTTATCACATATAAACTCCTATTAAGTGGTTGAAACATCTCAATGAAGGAAACAGAATGTACTCAAGCAAATTTCATGTCAATGGATGAAAATAGCTCTGTTAATCTGATTCCTTTCATTCAGGGTTACAGGGTTCTCCTGGTGTGCGTTGGGTGAAAGGCGGGGTACAGGTCTCGAATCCATCACAGGGCATTTCATTTCTTGTTTTTTTTTCATAATTTTAATTTAGAGAATTTAAAGGACAAAATTAGTTCCATCCTTCGTTAAGTGAGGCCTTAACATGAAAAAATATGGAAAAAAATCATGTGATATGGAAACCTTCCAGATGTGCTGTGTAATATTATGTCTGATTGTTTACATATACATAATGTCTGTTCAGAGCTGTTGTCGGCCTGACTTTGGCCAATGACTCTGGAAAATGTCTTTTTTTGTGGTCAAACTCTAGTTTGTTTTGTCTGCAGGACTCCCCTCTTAAAGCTGTTCAGATGTTATGGGTGAATCTAATTATGGACACACTGGCTTCATTGGCTCTGGCAACAGAACCCCCCACGGAAGCTCTGTTATTGAGAAAGCCGTATGGACGGGACAAGCCCCTCATCTCGAGGACTATGATGAAGAACATCCTCGGTCATGCTGTGTATCAGCTGGTCATTACATTTACTCTGCTGTTTGCTGGTAAGGGCCTTCTCTGTTCTCAAGGAGGTTTATTCGGTTTTTACAAAAATAGAAAATTGAAAATATGTGTAATGTGCAGTAATAATATGCAATTGAATCATCTTGAAAAGTTACACTGCTTTTAAAAGAAAAAAATGTTGATTGAATGTTTTGTCAACATCATCTTTGTAAACTTGCAACGTCAGTCAGTAGTTTTAATTAACCAACCAATTATTATTTTTTTACCTCAACAGGAGAGAAATTCTTTAACATTGACTGTGGTCGCAATGCCCCTCTCCACTACCCGCCCTCAGAACACTACACCATCATCTTCAACGTCTTTGTCATGATGCAGCTTTTCAATGAAATCAATGCACGCAAGATCCACGGAGAAAGGAATGTTTTTGAAGGAATCTACCGGAACCCTATTTTCTGCAGTGTTGTACTGGGAACATTTGCTCTGCAGGTAAAGACTCTTGTCTTCTCCTGCGAAATGTTGTTGTGTTGAGTGTTAATGTTCACAGTTCTAAGTCTCACAAGTGACTTTCCAACAAACTTGATAGAATGCTAATCGTTGCAGTTTGGATAGATATGTACATTTGATGCATTATGGCTGTCCCTTTTAACATTAACCTTTAAGACTGCCAACCCTCTGCATTTCACATATTCAAACTCTGTTGCCATGGATATTAATGTATTTTTGTGCTGTGCTTCACACTTTGAGAAACACAGCAGTACATTTATAAACACATCTGCAGCAATCTACATAAAGACTTGAACAGTTAAGCAATGCCTGATCACTCTCTTTGAATATTTGGTTACTTTCTGACAATGGTAAATTTGATGTCCATTTATCCAGCTCTGTCCTTGAGTTCAGATGGTTTACCTAGACTAATTCTATGCTGATAATTTAAAGCCATTGTCACTATATTCCATGTAACTAAAACACTAAATGGAAACAGTAAATTCCATGTAGTGCAATGTAAACACTACTTTTAGGAACTTAAAGGAACTATTTTCCCCATTTTGTATTCCTGTTAGGTTTTTTTTTTTTTTGCAACTATTAAGTGTTTCCATATCTGGAGATGGCACTTAAACCAGTAACATTTCAGTATGAAATGACACATATTTTCTATTGAAAAGGAAATACTTTCTATTGAATTAGGAAATAATGTTAATTCCAGCTTAATACTCAAGGAACTTGAGATATGGAGAATATAAAGTGGAGTGTTTTTAAATTGGACATTTATTTTCTGAATTTTTTTTTCAGATGAGCTGAAGTAGTTATAAAGCATAAAGTATAGTTGAAATAAACTGTAGTGAAAACACTGCAGCTACATGGTCTCATGGTACAGATGTTATGAAATGGCCCATATAATTCTATAAAACATGCTTGTTTGTTTGTTTTTGTAAATATACAAAATGCAAAGAGAGAGAACAAAAGAATCTAAAAATCAAATCCATATTTGGTGTTGCTACATATTGCTTTCAAACCAGCATCAATTTAAGATACAGGTAACACTGAGAATTGTAGACACAGAAATGGATGGTAATTATATAAGGTCTGGGATGCAGAAATATGGCTGCAGGTGCTCTAGACTGATGTGTTATCATTTGAAATGTAGCAGAAGGTTGTTTGTTTGATATTGACCTTTTTTAGCGTTGAAAAGGCTTTGGATTTCTTGTGAATTTTTCTTTACTCCATTGTACATTGGGCTAACGGAATGCATCTTTTTACAGATAATCATTGTGCAGTTTGGAGGGAAACCATTCTCCTGCACAGCCTTGACCCTTGATCAGTGGCTCTGGTGTGTCTTCATTGGAGTTGGTGAGCTGCTCTGGGGTCAGGTAAGACAACATTGCACTGCTGTCCATCTCTACTCGTCATCTCTACAGTGTTTTCATGGAAAAATAGAGCCAATAACAATAAAAGCAAACGATGGGCATTTACACAAGACACAGTGAGAAAGAGAGCGAGAGTTTGATTAGATTCACAGTGGTGAAATAATAAAAACATCATGGCAGAATGCACAGGCGTGGGTGATGTTGAACATCTTTACTTCTCTTCAATCCCTCTGGGAGGCCAGAGGAGGGGGAGGTAAAGCTGTGTGAGATTTCAAACCTGTAGGAGGGATTGAGGGAGGCTGATAGACAGCAGCTTGCCACACAATTCTAAAGAGCGGCAGTTCAGTTCTGTTCAAGAAGACAAAGATTGAGAGCTGTGAGCTTTATCATCAAAACGACGGCTCAGGAGAAGTCTTCTGGCTCTGTTTATTCCTCCTTAGGGTACATTTAAAACTCTGTATGCATCATGTTCGGTCATTCAGGGGCCAAGGAAGTTATCAAGTACAGATAATGCTGTTAGAGCTGCAAGCAGTCTGCTCCTTCTGGCAGTTGCATCACGCATGAGCCATTTCCTACTGGCTTTCTCAGCTGGTGTTTGTGCATGCAAGAATTAGTCATGCGGGTGAACCAGAGACTGCTGGAAACATGGAGGAGATGCATGCCTGCATTCTGTTCA
Source organism: Danionella cerebrum (assembly GCA_007224835.1). Taxonomy (NCBI): domain Eukaryota; kingdom Metazoa; phylum Chordata; class Actinopteri; order Cypriniformes; family Danionidae; genus Danionella; species Danionella cerebrum. The sequence continues at coordinate 341,074 of SRMA01024036.1, forward strand.
TGACAAAAGAAATTGTATTATTCAATGTCTGTTTTAACATGCGCTAAAGGCAGGAATTGTAAAAACTTATTATTAGAGCTTGAGCACCAGAAAGTACTTAGAATTCTATTGTAATTGCTCAGACTATTATTGTTTTGCGGCTTTCAGTGCATTTATGAGGGTCTAAACATGCTTGAAAAGTCGTTGAATTTCGCACACGTCAGAAAGTTTGTCTTAGGTGAATGAAATTTGCCACACATGTGTAGGGTACCAAGACTTAAATATAAGTAATATAAATCGTATTTCAATGACAAAATTGGTCATAGTTCATAGTGAAACAAACTTGCCACTTAGGTGCGGGGGCACTTTGATCTCATCTTGCAGCTTCAATTTATTACTTATTATTACAACGTAATAATGGTCATTTTTGAATGCAACCACTAATTTGGTTAGTGAATTTTAAACTTATCTTAAAAATGCTAGTCAGGCTGTCATGGGATTAAGCAGTATTTAAACATTGATTTCTTGTTTTATGGTTGATTATATATATTTAAACTTCACAGAGTAGTGGGTGTATCAGAAAAATAATATAGAGAATAAATATTATTCACTGTTCGACTGATCCATTTTCCCCAAGATAATATGTAGGGTTTTTTTTTTTTTTTTTTTTTTACATTTTGGGAACTTTTCAGTCATTTCCAATATCTGGTGATGGCACTTAGACAGTAACATTTCAGTACAAAATTATTATAGAGTATCATATATTTTATATTTTATATTGAAAATTGAAACATTTAAATGAAACACTTAAAACTTTTTAATAGGCCTGCAGAAAAGTAAACATTTTATTGAAATATATTGTTCAGCACAGCTTAATACTCAAGGAACTTGCAAGGGATATGAAGAATATACAGTGGAGTGTTCTGAAAGAAACTGTAACTGTAGGATCTGGGGTGCAGGAATATGGCTGCAGGTGCTCTGTTGAGTCCATATACCATGTGAAATGTTCCAGAAGGCAGGGAGCCACGGTGGTGCAGTGGGGGTAGCAGGTTTGAGGCTCGCCGGTGATCTTGCTGGAAGGAGTTTGCATGTTCTCCCTGTGCTCCTGTGCTTGCGTGGGTTTCCTCCGGGTACTCCGGTTTCCCCCACAATCCCAAAAACGTGATTAGGTTCATTGAATAATCCATATTCTTTTTAGGTGTGAATGTGTGAGTGAATGTTGCCCTGTGATGAACTGGTGACCTGTCCAGAGTGTACCCTCACTCCCAATGGCACCGGCAGACCCCCATGACCCCAAAAAGGGAAGAAACGGGTTGGAAAATGAATGTTGCAGAAGGGCGTTTGTCTGTTTATGAGCTCGGTTCGTTATTGAACTTAATCTCTTTAGAGTTGATAAAGCTGCAGGATTGCCCCAATTTTATTTTTTTAGTAAATATTGTGTATAATTATGATGGAAAAAAATGTGTTCCAAACACTGGCTCGATATTTCCTGATGTCAGGGTTTACTCTTTATTGCTACACTAATGCAAGCAGGCCTAACTGAACTGAACTCTGGCGATCTGTACTGTGTGTAAGTTGCTGACTATTAAGACTTGAAAAGAAATCTTCAGTTTTGTTTTATTGTTCCATCTGATCTCATATATCTAAAGATCAGACACTTATCGGTTCCTCGGTTCACAACCACTTTAATGTCGCATTTTTTAGCAATACATTTCAAGATTTAGCAATGCCTTTAATAAAAAATATATATAATGTAACATTTCAATAGGCTTTTAGTTCCTGACAGTCTGCCAACCAGTTACTATGATAATTTATTAAACGGTTGTAGTGCACAGCACTTATTTTATTTTAATTTTTTCACTAAAAGGAATAGTTATTGTTTAAAGTGCTGTAGTTACTTGACCTTGATCTATTTTTGTTTGTCATCCAAGTTTGTCACCGCAATCCCCACACACCGCCTCAAATTCCTAAAAGAGGCTGGTCATGGAATCCCCAAAGAGGAGATCCAAGAGGAGGTGTTGACTGAAGGAGCAGATGAAATTGACCATGCTGAGATGGAGCTGCGCAGAGGACAGATCCTGTGGTTCAGAGGTCTCAACCGCATACAGACTCAGGTAAGATCCTCTCTTGAGTTTAATATAACCATTGGTTGGTGTAGAAATCACAGTAAGCTCATTTGCCTTTCAGAATGTATATCCTGCATCTTTTAGGTTAGCCTAATCTATGTTTTCTCTTGTTGGTGTATATTTCTGTTAAGAAAACAGATAATCTGCCTTTGCACTCTTCAGAATGATTTCAAAACAGAATGCTCTGCACCGCCGCTGGCTGTTTTTATGCTGCCATCCCCCTAGTGGCCTTCAAGCATCTCCATGGGTTCATTTATGGCAAAGCAAATCTCTTAAGACTCAGCTGAGATTCTTGAGCTGCTTTGGTGGCCAAGGTTGAAAGGCAGCATGTGCCCTGGAGATGAAACTCTTGAAATGCCAATGGGGCAGTCCGTGTCTTTTTGGCTATGTACAGCTTGCCTTAAGATATCTAGGGACTCTGCTTACAGAGACATGTAAACAAATCCTCTGAAAAGCACCATTTAAACCCTTTCATAAGAAGATGTGCATGTTAAAGCCTAGAAACATACCTTTTCTCCTCTCTGTTGACGGAGGCCGTGTGGGAGGATCTCCTTTCACGTACCGCTGCCTTCATGCGTGACGTGTTGCTGCTCACAAACAATGAGTGGATTGAGGCAAAGGGTTCACAGATGGATTTATCTGGTTGCTCCAGCAGGGTTTTGGTGTTCGTGGGTGTTCTTTTTGAGAAGGCGTTTTTTAACAGTGAAGAATATTGAATAGACAAAAAAAAAACTGTTTTATCCCTAATTTCATGATTTTAATTTGAGGTTGAGTTAATTGTTTGTCAATTTGCAGTTTAAAATGCAGAATCTGATACATGTGTGTAAGGTGTACAGCGTCGCCATGGAGACCGAATGCATAGAGAACACACCCTTCTGTCTGTCATCTCACCTAATTTATTTTGATCTTGTGAAAGTCATAAAGACATGAGGGTTCGTTAGTTTTACTCGTATTCACATGGATAACATTAGATTGTCACTGACCCTTCCATAGCAACTAGTCTGTTTACCTTAGCAACCAATTTGGCATATCCTAATTTAGGTCATTGATCCCTCCATAGCAACCCCGGCTGCTCACATAGCAACCACATTGGTACATCTCTATTTTAGCTTGTGAAAGTCATAAAGACCTGCGGGTTGGTTCATTTTACTCATATTGACATAGTAAACATTATATTATGCCATTGACTCCTCCATAGCATACAGACTATTTACCATAGCAACCAATTTGGCACATGTCTATCTTAGCTTGTAAAAGTCATAGAGACATGAGGGATGGTTCATTTTACTCATATTGATATGAAGAACATTATATTTGGTCACTTACCCCTCCATAGCAACCAGAATATTTACCATAGCAACCAATTTGGCATATGTCTATATTAGCTTGTGAAAGTCATAGAGACATGAGGGATGGTTCATTTTACTCATATTGATATGAAGAACATTATATTTGGTCACTTACCCCTCCATAGCAACCAGAATATTTACCATAGCAACCAATTTGGCATATGTCTATATTAGCTTGTGAAAGTCATAGAGACATGAGGGATGGTTCATTTTACTCATATTGATATGAAGAACATTATATTTGGTCACTTACCCCTCCATAGCAACCAGAATATTTACCATAGCAACCAATTTGGCATATGTCTATATTAGCTTGTGAAAGTCATAGAGACATGAGGGATGGTTCATTTTACTCATATTGATATGAAGAACATTATATTTGGTCACTTACCCCTCCATAGCAACCAGAATATTTACCATAGCAACCAATTTGGCATATGTCTATATTAGCTTGTGAAAGTCATAGAGACATGAGGGATGGTTCATTTTACTCATATTGATATGAAGAACATTATATTTGGTCACTTACCCCTCCATAGCAACCAGAATATTTACCATAGCAACCAATTTGGCATATGTCTATATTAGCTTGTGAAAGTCAT
>SRMA01024037.1:0-13149 GCA_007224835.1 Danionella cerebrum
AAGTCGTCACAATGCGCTCTACGACCGATCCTTAGTTAGAAGACGTATTCAAGCGAGATCTGTTCAACTAACCTAATGATACAGGCAATAAAACAAAATCCCATCTCAAAGCATCATGGCCCCCAGGCAACGCTAACCAGTCTAAATATTTACGAGTTGAAATATTTTTTGGGACAATATCCTGGTAACCTATGTCAAAATTGGTAAACTGCAGTTTTATATGCTGTTCCACCTGTGATCACTTGGTGGCGCAATAACTGATGATTGGGGAAAGTTAATTTTTACAGCTTTGAGTGTCAAAAATAGAATTAAAATAAAAACACACACCAAAGCGTTTCTTTCTCACCACATTCATTATCTTATGCTGAGTCTAAAATTATCTTTATTTGTTTCTTAACTTTTGAAATGTTGCCAGATTATCTAAGAATTGTTAGATTATCACCTTCCAAAAATCTAGTTTCATAACTGTATTTCCCTGGGATATTATTTTTGATGAACTAAAACGAGTGGTAAACCAACAATTATTACCCATAAATAATAGTAAAACACACCTGATATTAACTGTTAACCAGATGATCATCGTAAGAGCTAGTTTGATATAAGCATTGCAGCATCAATCTGTAGCTCTGTTCTGAACAATCTGCAGCTTTCTAAGCTGTGTTTTATTTGTCGCAGTCCAAACATCTGAACAATACTCCATGCATACATTTTTTTTAAAGTAAGAGGTGAAAGAAAGAGCATTTTCTGGATACTGCAGTACCATTTGGCATGTCCTTGGTAATGCAGTCGATATGTTGTTACCATCCCTGCACATTATAGTGTTTAGAAACACACTGATAAAAACCTTGTATGGAGCTGCTGGTGTATACTTTGAAACAGGGTTGGAAACAGTACATTACACTGGCACTATATAAGCAGGGACAGAAACATTATTCCATTGTGGAAATGATAGAACAATGATGGAACTGAGTCACTCTGAATAAAACTAAATGTTTACCTGCCTTTCCTTTGCATTATTGGCACCTGTTATACTGATATATTGTTATGCTGAAATAATGGACTTTATGTTATTGTTATCACTGGTTGAGCATGATCAGAATGTGCACATCTTACATGAATTTAGGTTCAATGGACATTTTAAACATGATAAAATTGTAATAGGTTGTCAAATTCTGATCACGTGGAACTGATATTCACAATAAAAATCACATAGATCCATAAACTAGATTTACAGGGCAAAACAAGCTGTTTCAGTTTCATTGTCTATTAGGCCCTTTATGCTTCATCACAATTAATGTGTGGTATTTATCCTATAAGTTACACAAAAACCTCAAAATAGGCATTGTGATTTCATTACAGTCTTTCTGCTTTGCTTTTTTTTTGCACATGGACTAAAAAGCAGCACCAGGGAGTTTATTACAAATGAATGCAAACAACATTTCACAAACAAATATCTTTTAAGTGGTCAGTCTAATGCAAATAAAATATAAACATCTAAAGCTTTTTATATTATATCATATCAACACATTTTTACTTTGTTTTATCCTTCTTTTTTACGTTAAATGTTAATTATTCTAATGAATACGCAAAGAAAATATAAACATCTGAAGTTTGTATAATGCTGTACATTCATAAATTACAATATTCACTGCTGTGAGCAACTTGCATTGGGCGATTGCATTCTTTTAGACTTATATTTATAATTAAACAATGTGTTACAAGTAAATTTGACATCTACGCGGCATATAAGCAAAATAAAAATGAAAACGTCTTCACGAGTAAACATTTTATGTGAGCGCTCATTGTCTGTGCAATCACGTGATTGAATGCGCGTTCACGCAGAGGTGAGCCGAAAAATATGCCACAACGGCAGCAGCGCGCAGCAGTCATAGAGGCAGTGGGTCTCAGCGAAGCACGGGAGATCAACTACTTTCAAACTCTCAGAGAGAGAGAGAGAGAGAGATGACAGCACCGAACTGGACGATCGCGAACGAGACACAGTGACTGTGCGCTAGTAGCGGTGGGCCACGAACTCAGAGAGAAAGTGAAACCGGAGCAGACGCGCATGTTAAATAGTTCGCCCCCGGACTCTGATTGAAGCAGCGAAAAGTCAATCACTCTCAACACGCACGCACATAAAAAATAGTATAAATATAATATAATCTCTTAAGCCCGAGAGTCCCAGGTACCGGGGACTTGCCCCCTTGTGCATTACATTTCCGCTCATAGCTCACTAACACTGAGAATGACCCCACACATATTACATACCATTGTGCTCAGCGGAAACTCCTCTAAAAATCTAATTCAGTTTCGTATCCGTTAACCACAGCTCTAACGCCATGCAAATATACAACAACATGTCCGGAGTATAATTCATGACCAATTTTTTGTTTTGTGCTCTCTTAAAGCCACAGTACAACCCCTTTCCCCTTAAAGCGACAGAACCCTATAGCCATTTTAAGGGTTTCTTTGCAAAATAATTAACTTCCTTTTGATTTTGGGAAATCGATGCAATTGACTTTTTTGTTTGTCTTAATCTGTAACATAAGTGTGGCAATTTTCAAGCATGTCCTTTAAACACAGTCTGAAATAGCAGTAAAAAACAGAAGAAAATGCTATATTGCATGCTGCCATTGGGTGGCGCTATAACTGACACTGTATTTCGCTCTATGAAATCCTTCAGACGTGGACTCTTAACACGCTTGACAAATTTTTACCCGATCAGAAATTGCATTGCTGAGTTATTAACCACTTCCTGTTCATATAAAAAGTTTGTCTTTCGAGGACTGCCATTCGCGCATCGTAAAATGAAGTCAAAAAATCTTCACAATTTAACATCCCATATGCCTTGCGAAAATACTGAACAACTTTGGAGATGAACAGATGAATTCCTTAGGAGGAGTTTGTTAAAGTATGAGACATGGAAAAGTGCCATTTTAAGGGTTTTTTGCAAAATATTTAACTTCCTGTTGATTTTGGAAAATCGATGCAATTGACTTTTTTTGTTTGTCTTGATCTGCAACATAAGTGTGGCAATTTTCAAGGATGTCCTTTAAACACAGTCTGAAATAGCAGTAAAAAACAGCAGAAATTGCTATATTGCATGCTGCCATTGGGTAGCGCTATAACTGACACTGTATTGCGCTCTATGAAATCCTTCAGACATGGACTCCTAACACGCATGACGAATTTTAACCTGATCAGACATTGCATTGCTGAGTTATTAACCACTTCCTGTTCATAGAAAAAGTTCGACTTTCGAGGACTGCCATTGGCGCATCGTAAAATGAAGTCAAAAAAGCTTCGCAATTTAACATCCCATATGCCTTGAGAGAATACTGAACAACTTTGAAGATGAACAGATGAATTCTCTAGGAGGAGTTCGTTAAAGTACAAAGCCTGAAACTGTGCTCCATTTCATACAATAGTAAAAAATAACCGACTTCCTGTCGGTTTTGGAAACTGAATCCTGTTGACTTTTTTTTTTTTTCTGATCCCTTACATAAGTGTACTGATTTTCAAACATGTACTCGCAATACAGCCTGAAATACAAGTATAAAACAACAGAAAGGGGTATATTACATGTTGCCACTAGGTGGCGCTATAACTGACACTGTATATTGCTATTTGCATTTGTTAAGATATTCACTCTTAACCTACATGGCGAATTTGAACTGGATCGGACATTGCTTGGCGAGTTATAACAACTTCCTGTTTACGACAAAATTTCGACTTTGGATGACCGCTGTGCGCACATAGTTTATCGAAGTCAAAAAAGCTTCGCAATTTAACATCCCATATGCCTTAAAATAGTGCTGAACGAGTTTTGAGACGAACAGATGAAATCTCTAGGAGGAGTTCGTTAAAGTACGACGTGAGCAAAAATGGCTATTTTTAGAGGTTTTTGGGAAATAGCTGACTTCCTGTCGATTTTGGAAATGAGATCCCATTTACTTATATTTAAGTTTAGGTACCCTACACATGCGTGGCGAATTTCATTTGCCTACGACAAACTCACAGCGCATCATAAGCTACAACGCGTTAGGTGGCGCTGTAGAGTCATTTTACCACACCCGCTTTTCGAAACACAATTAGGCGTAAATTTTCGCAGGTTCTGATGTGTGTGCAAAATTCGGTGACTTTTCACGCATGTTTAGGCCCTCAAAAGTGCCCGCAAAAACACGTTAGAAAAATAATAATAATAATAATAATAATAATAATAATAATAATCCTAACAGAAACAATAGGGTTCTTGCACCTACGGTGCTCGAGCCCGTTGGGCCCGAGCTCCTTCGGTGCTCGAGCCCTAATAATAATAAGAATAATAATCCTAACAGAAACAATAGGGTTCTTGCACCTCCGGTGCTCGAGCCCGTTGGGCCCGAGCTCCTTCGGTGCTCGAGCCCTAATTAAAGCTGCAAGCAGCGATCAAGGGCTCGAGCACCTACGTCGCCATCGCCTCTCGGTGGCCAAGTCGTTACAATGCACTCTACGACTGGTCCTTAGTTAGAAGACGTTTTCAAGTGAGATCTGTTCAAATTACCTAATCATACAGGCAACTCAAATAAAAAAAATCCCATCTCAAAGCATCATGACCCCCAGGCGGCGCTAACGAGTCTAAATTTTTACGAATTGAAATATTTTTTGGGACTGTTTTGGCCAATCTTCTGGTAACCAATGTCAAAATTGGTAAAAATGCAGTTTTAAATACTGTTCCACCTGTGATCACTTGGTGGCGCTATAACCGATGATTAATGTTGTAAATGTGTTCAGACAGGGACTTTAAGTATAGTTGGTACATTAAGGATCGATCAGACATTGTATGGCTGAGTTATAATAACTTCCTGTTTATGGCGAATCGTCAAATTTCGATGAGTGGTATACGTACATCGTTTATCAAAGTAATAAAAGCTTCGCAACTTAACATCCCACATACCTTAAGAGAAGATTACTGGAGTTTGAAGGTGAGCAAATAAAATCTCTAGAAGGACTTCGTTGAAGTATGAGACATGAAAAAGTGCCATTTTTAGGGTTTTTTGCAAAATATTTAACTTCCTGTTGATTTTGGAAACTCGCTCCAATTGACTTTTTTGTTTGTCTTGATCTGCATCATAAGTGTGGCAATTTTCAAGCATGTCCTTTAAACACAGTCTGAAATAGCAGTAAAAAACAGCAGAAAATGCAATATTGCATGCTGCCATTAGGTAGCGCTATAACTGACACTGTATTTCGCTCTATGAAATCCTTCAGACATGGACTCTTAACACGCATGACGAATTTTAACCTGATCAGACATTGCATTGCTGGGTTATTAACCACTTCCTGTTCATAGAAAAAGTTCGACTTTCGAGGACTGCCATTCGCGCATCGTAAAATGAAGTCAAAAAATCTTCGCAATTTAACATCCCATATGCCTTGAGAGAATACTGAACAACTTTGGAAATGAACAGATGAATTCTCTAGGAGGAGTTCGTTAAAGTACAAACCCTGAAACTATGCTCAATTACATAAAATAATAAAAAATAACCGACTTCCTGTCGGTTTTGGAAACTGATTCCTATTGACTTTTTTGTTGGTCCTGATCCCCTTCATAAGTGTACTGATTTTCAAATATGTACTTGCAATACAGCTTGAAATACAAGTACAAAACAACAGAAAATGGTCTATTACATGTTGCCACTAGGTGGCGCTATAACTGTCACTGTATATCGCTATTTGGATTTGTTAAGATAAGGACTCTTAACATACATAGCGAATTTGAACTGGATCTGACATTGCTTGGCCGAGTTATAACAACTTCCTGTTTACGACAAAATTTCGACTTTGGATGACCGCTGTGCGCACATAGTTTCTCGAAGTCAAAAAAGCTTCGCAATTTAACATCCCATATGCCTTAAGATAGTGCTCAACGAGTTTTGAGACGGACAGATGAAATCTCTAGGAGGAGTTCGTTAAAGTACGACGTGAGCAAAAATGGCTATTTTTAGAGGTTTTTGGGAAATAGCTGACTTCCTGTCGATTTTGGAAGTGAGATCCCGTTTACTTATATTTAAGTTTTAGTACCCTACACATGCGTGGCGAATTTCATTCGCCTACGACAAACTCATAATGCATTATAAGCTACAACGCGTTAGGTGGCGCTCTAGAGTCATTTTACCACAACCGCTTTTCGAAACACAATTAGACGTAAATTTTCACCGGTTCTGATCTGTGTGCAAAAATCTAGGCGTTTTCACGCATGTTTAGGCCCTCAAAAGTGCCCGCAAAAACACGTTAGAAGAAAAAAAAAAATAATAATTAAAGCTGCAAGCAGCGATCAAGGGCTCGAGCACCTACGTCGCCATCGCCTCTCGGTGGCCAAGTAGTTACAATGCGCTCTACGACCGATCCTTAGTTAGAAGACGTATTCAAGCGAGATCTGTTCAACTAACCTAATGATACAGGCAACTCAAGTAAAAAAAATCCCATCTCAAAGCATCATGACCCCCAGGTGGCGCTAACGAATCTAAATATTTATGAGTTGAAATATTTTTTGGGACTGTTTTGGCCAATATTCTGGTAACCTGTCAAAATTGGTAAAAATGCAGTTTTAAATGCTGTTCCACCTGTGATCACTTGGTGGCGCTATAACCGATGAATAATGTTGTAGATGTATTCAGACAGGGACTTTTAGTATAGTTAATACATTTGGGATCCATCAGACATTGTATGGCTGAGTATAATAACTTCCTGTTTATGGCGAAATGTCAAATTTCAATGGCTGGTGTACGTACACCGTTTATCAAAGTTATAAAAGCTTTGCAATTTAACATCCAACGTACCTTAAGAGAAGATTTCTGGAGTTTAAAGGTGAGCAGATAAAATCTCTAGGAGGAGTTCGTTGAAGTATGAGACATGGAAAAGTGCCATTTTAAGGGTTTTTTGCAAAATATTTAACTTCCTGTTGATTTTGGAAACTCGCTCCAATTGACTTTTTTGTTTGTCTTGATCTTTAACATGAGTGTGGCAATTTTCAAGCATGTCCTTTAAACACAGTCTGAAATAGCAGTAAAAAACAGCAGAAAATACTATATTGCATGCTGCCATTAGGTGGCGCTATAACTGACACTGTATATCGCTCTATGAAATCCTTCAGACATGGACTCTTAACACGCATGACGAATTTTAACCCGATCAGACATTGCATTGCTGAGTTATTAACCACTTCCTGTTCATGGAAAAAAAAAGTTCAACTTTCGAGGACTGCCATTCGCGCATCGTAAAATGAAGTCAAAAAAGCTTCGCAATTTAACATCCCATATGCCTTGAGAGAATACTGAACAACTTTGAAGATGAACAGATGAATTCTCTAGGAGGAGTTCGTTAAAGTACAAAGCCTGAAACTGTGCTCAATTTCATACAATAGTAAAAATAACCGACTTCCTGTCGGTTTTGGAAACTGAATCCTTTTGACTTTTTTGTTGATCCTGATCCCTTACATAAGTGTACTGATTTTCAAACATGTACTCGCAATACAGCCTGAAATACAAGTATAAAACAACCGAAAAGGGTCTATTACATGTTGCCACTAGGTGGCGCTATAACTGACACTGTATATCGCTATTTGCATTTGTTAAGATATTCACTCTTAACCTACATAGCGAATTTGAACTGGATCGGACATTGCTTGGCCGAGTTATAACAACTTCCTGTTTACGACAAAATTTTGACTTTGGATGACCGCAGTGCGCACATAGTTTATCGAAGTCAAAAAAGCTTCGCAATTTAACATCCCATATGCCTTAAGATAGTGCTGAACGAGTTTTGAGACGAACAGATGAAATCTCTAGGAGGAGTTCGTTAAAGTACGACGTGAGCAAAAATGGCCATTTTTAGAGGTTTTTGGGAAATAGCTGACTTCCTGTCGATTTTGGAAATGAGATCCCATTTACTTATATTTAAGTTTTAGTACCCTACAGATGCGTGGCGAATTTCATTCACCTACGACAAACTCATAGCGCATCATAAGCTACAACGCGTTAGGTGGCGCTGTAGAATCATTTTACCACACCCGCTTTTCGAAACACAATTAGACGTAAATTTTCGCAGGTTCTGATGTGTGTGCGAAATTCGGTGACTTTTCATGCATGTTTAGGCCCTCAAAAGTGCCCGCAAAAACACGTTACAAAAATAAGAATAATAATAATAATAATTAAAGCTGCAAGCAGCAATCAAGGGCTCGAGCACCTACGTCGCCATCGCCTCTCGGTGGCCTAGTCGTTACAATGCGCTCTACGACTGATCCTTAGTTAGAAGACGTATTCAAGCGAGATCTGTTCAAATTACCTAATGATACAGGCAACTCAAGTAAAAAAAATCCCAACTCAAAGCATCATGACCCCCAGGCAGCGCTAACGAGACTAAATATTTATGAATTGAAATAATTTTTGGGACTGTTTTGGCCAATATTCTGGTAGCCTGTCAAAATTGGTAAAAATTCAGTTTTAAATGCTGTTCCACCTGTGATCACTTGGTGGCGCTATAACCGATGATTAATGTTGTAGATGTGTTCAGACAGGGACTTTTAGTATAGCTGGTACATTTAGGATCGATCAGTCATTGTATGGCTGAGTTATAATAACTTCCTGTTTATAGCGAAACGTCAAATTTCGATGACTGGTGTACCCACATCGATTATCAAAGTAATAAAAGCTTCGCAATTTAACATCCCATATACCTTAAGAGAAGATTTCTGGAGTTTGAAGGTGAGCAGATAAAATCTCTAGGAGAAGTTCGTTGAAGTAGGAGACATGGAAAAGTGCCATTTTAAGGGTTTTTTGCAAAATATTTAACTTCCTGTTGATTTTGGAAACTCGCTCCAATTGACTTTTTTGTTTGTCTTGATCTGCAACATAAGTGTGGCAATTTTCAAGCATGTCCTTTAAACACAGTCTGAAATAGCAGTAAAAAACAGCAGAATTTGCTATATTGCATGCTGCCATTAGGTAGCGCTATAACTGACACTGTATTTCGCTTTATGAAATCCTTCAGACCTGGACTCTTAACACGCCTGACGAATTTTAACCCGATCAGACATTGCATTGCTGAGTTATTAACCACTTGCTGTTCGTAGAAAAAGGTCGACTTTCGAGGACTGCCATTCGCGCATCGTTAAATGAAGTCAAAAAAGCTTCGCAATTTAACATCCCATATGCCTTGAGAGAATACTGAACAACTTTGGAGATGAACAGATGAATTCTCTAGAAGGAGTTCGTTAAAGTACAAAGCCTGAAACTGTGCTCAATTTCATACAATAGTAAAAAATAACCGACTTCCTGTCGGTTTTGGAAGCTGAATCCTATTGACTTTTTTGTTGGTCCTGATCCCTTACATAAGTGTACTGCTTTTCAAACATGTACTCGCAATACAGCCTGAAATACAAGTATAAAACAACAGAAAAGGGTCTATTACATGTTGCCACTAGGTGGCGCTATAACTAACACTGTATATCGCTATTTGCATTTGTTAAGATATTCACTCTTAACCTACATGGCGAATTTGAACTGGATCGGACATTGCTTGGCCGAGTTATAACAACTTCCTGTTTACGACAAAATTTCGACTTTGGATGACCGCTGTGTGCACATAGTTTATCGAAGTCAAAAAAGCTTCGCAATTTAACATCCCATATGCCTTAAGATAGTGCTGAACGAGTTTTGAAACGAACAGATGAAATCTCTAGGAGGAGTTCGTTAAAGTACGACGTGAGCAAAAATGGCCATTTTTAGAGGTTTTTGGGGAATAGCTGACTTCCTGTCGATTTTGGAAATGAGATCCCATTTACTAATATTTAAGTTTTAGTACCCTACACATGCGTGGCGAATTTCATTCGCCTACGACAAACTCACAGCGCATCATAAGCTACAACGCGTTAGGTGGCGCTGTAGAGTCATTTTACCACACCCGCTTTTCGAACCACAAATAGACGTAAATTTACGCAGGTTCTGATGTGTGTGCAAAATTTGGTGACTTTTTACACATGTTTAGGCCCTCAAAAGTGCCCGCAAAAACACGTTAGAAGAAAAAGAATAATAATTAAAGCTGCAAGCAGCGATCAAGGGCTCGAGCACCTACGTCGCCATCGCCTCGGGTGGCCAATTGGTTACAATGCGCTCTACGACCGATCCTTAGTTAGAATACGTATTCAAGCGAGAACTGTTCAAATTACCAAACGATACAGGCAACTCAAGTAAAAAAATCCCTTCTCAAAGCGTCATGACCCCCAGGTGGTGCTAACGAGTCTAAATATTTATGAGTTGAAATATTTTTTGGGACTGTTTTGGCCAATATTCTGAGAACCTGTCAAAATAAAATTGGTAAAAATGCTGTTCCACCTGTGATCACTTGGTGGCGCTATAACCGATGATTAATGTTGTAGATGTGTTAGACAGGGACTTTTAGTATACTTGGTACATTTGGGATCAATCAGACATTGTATGGCTCAGTTATAATAACTTCCTGTTTATGGCGAAACGTCAAATTTCGATGACTGGTGTACGTACATCGTTTATCAAAGTAATAAAAGCTTACCTTAAGAGAAGATTTCTGGAGTTTGAAAGTGAGCAGATAAAATCTCTAGGAGGAGTTCGTTGATTTAATAATAAGACTAAATAAAACTATCTTGCTTGGAAGTAATTATAATATATATAATATAATATAATATGCGTGATTGGACTGGTGCTGTGTCATGAGAAAGAAGCTTCGTGACATGGATTTTATTTGAAGGTTGACTCCATTTTTTATTTGAAAACAAGAACATAACATGAATCATGGAAATCACGAGAGTTCGAAACAAGGCTTTAATGAAACCATCAGCTGGGCTCTAGAGAAACCCTTTAATATATTCGTCCAGTGCTTCCAGGCAGAGCAGGACCTCCAAAGAGACTCCTATTCTCACAACCTTCAGTAATGGACCTTCGTTCATCAGTGAAGTGCACAGCCATGAACACCTCCACCAAACAGTTCCATGCTACAACAGTCCCAGTATCCGAGACAATCTTGGAATCTCAGGAGATACCAGCAATGAAGCTGCTGCTGCTGATGATGATGATGATGATGACCAGGTTGAAGTCTCCACCGTCAATCTCAAAGGAGAGAAGACAAACATTTAGTTGCAGAACTGATTGCAGATCCACGACTGCAAATGTGTTTGTACTACACTGGTGTCTTCAACATCATTATTACTGTTTAAACTTTCTAACTTTACCTGTATTTAGCATTTGCTCTGATTTACTTGTTTCACCATCAGTATTACATTCAATCCACTGTTTAACAAGTTTTATTATTCAAACTCTAGCAATAAAAAAAACCCCTGACATTTACACATAACAGCAGTGTTTTAACTGTACTACAGTGAAGTATTTTAAGGTTAACATTTTTTGGTAATTCTGATGTTGCTGTGGAACATATATTCACCACAAGTACAACTTTAAGTTACATTTTACTTTAATAGATGAGTATAGTGTAATAAAAAGTAAAGTAAACCACTGTTAAATACAGTTTATCGCTTCACTAGAACCAAGTTAATCTATAGTTAATTTGAGATTACTTAGAAATACAACAATATACTGTATAAATCTGAAATTTCTAAATTAAACAAATACAGTAATTACATTATATGATTACAGCATTTTTAACATGTTGCTTTTACTGTTAAAAAAGAAAGTTACCGGTATTCATCTTTTTTATTAAAGTCCCGTCCGTTCATAAGGTTAGGAGGTTCTTGGTCATTATTTACACAGAATATATCATGAATACTGACCAGAGACAGACGCGCGGGTTTCCTGCTGGAGCTGCCCGTGCAACAGGGCAGGGAGCTGGGGTTGGATCAGTCGAAGCTCCCGCTGAACGCGACTGGGGTTCAAACTGAAGCTCCTGTGGAAATGTAGGTGAACCACGCCGAGCAGGGTTCTTCTTTGTAGGATTCTAAGCTCCTAGCCACAGCCCTGAACACGTTTTTGATGTTGTGGAGCAATTTAAAGCTTGGTGGTGCGGATAGAAACTTAACAATCCCGTCCGCCATTTTCCAAACCAATGCTGCGCCTCTGTAGCTTCTCCCACAAATCCGCGCATTCCAGTCGACACCTGAATGTCTTGCGTGCATTCAGCGGCTCTGCCGATCAAACACAAAGTAAACACGCGTGCATTCACTCGCTAGTTGCGCTTTATTTCCGCGCGAACCGCGTTCGATGTGAACGTACCTTTAAGCCCGAGAATCCCAGGTACCGGGGACTTGCCCCCTTGTGCATTACATTTCCGCTCATAGTTCACTAACCCCGAGAATGACCCCACACATATCACATACCGTTGTGCTCAGCGAAAACTCCTCTAAAAATCTAATTCAATTTCATATCCGTTAACCACAGCTCTACCGCCATGCAAATAAACAACAACATGTCCGGAGTATAATTCATGACCAAGTTTTTGTTTTGTGCTCTCTTAAAGCCACAGTATTCCCTGGCCCCTGCGGGGTTTCCCCTTAAAGCAGGGTTGCCAGGTCCCAGAAACATTTCCAGCCCAATGACAACTCAAAATCCGCCCAAATGGAATGAAAACTAGCCCAATTTTTCAGTGTCCAATCAGATTAGACAACGGCTGGATTCCCACAAAGGGCCTTAAAATAAATTTATACAAGTCTAAGTTTAAAGTATTGGCCTTTTGTCTAACCCAAATTCTTAATATCACACATTGTGTTTTTTTTAATACACAATCTCATACAATAAAGGTCAAATAAGAACATGTGCTCTCTGAATTTTTTTTTACCCTAGTCAGAAGTACCTACTTGTACTTGTTCATCCACAGACAACCGAACCGACGCTTCTGACTACAACGCTCTCATGGAGTGACGTGATGATGATGATGATGATGATGATGATGATGATGCTTGATTGGTGATATCAAAAGCACATGTGGCGCGCGCGCCTATTTGCGTCTCGCAAGAAGCAGCTTTTGTTGCCAAGTATTCATTCCCGGGGATCAACACCCACTAATAAAAGGTTCCCTTTTATCTTTGTCCACAATTATTATTTATTATTATTATTTATTTTTTTGCGGCCGCGGTACATTATAAATGTAGCCCAAAAAACCGCAACCCGCAACTCTGTATTTTTT
>SRMA01024038.1:0-141970 GCA_007224835.1 Danionella cerebrum
CTCTCGGTGGCCAAGTCATTACAATGCGCTCTCTGACTGATCCTTAGTTAGAAGACGTATTCAAGCGAGATCTGTTCAACTAACCTAATGATACAGGCAACTCAAGTAAAAAGAAATCCCATCTCAAAGCATCATGACCCCCAGGCGGCGCTAATGAGTCTCAATATTTATGAGTTGAAATATTTTTTGGGACTGTTTTGGGCAATATTCTGGTAACCTGTCGAAATTGGTAAAAATGCAGTTTTAAATGCTGTTCCACCTGTGATAACTTGGTGGCGCTATAACCGATGATTAATGTTGTAGATGTGTTCAGACAGGGACTTTTAGTATAGTTGGTACATTTGGGATCCATCAGACATTGTATGGCTAAGTTATAATAACTTCCTGTTTATGGCGAAACGTCACATTTCTATGGCTGGTGTACGTACACCGTTTATCAAAGTTATAAAAGCTTCGCAATTTAACATCCAACATACCTTAAGAGAAGATTTCTGGAGTTTGAAGGAGAGCAGATAAAATCTCTAGGAGGAGTTGTTGAAGTATGAGACATGGAAAAGTGCCATTTTAAGGGTTTGTTGCAAAATATTTAACTTCCTGTCGACTTTGGAAACTCGCTCCAATTGACTTTTTTGTTTGTCTTGATCTGCAACATAAGTGTGGCAATTTTCAAGGATGTCCTTTAAACACGGTCTGAAATAGCAGTAAAAAACAGCAGAAATTGCTATATTGCATGCTGCCATTAGGTAGCGCTATAACTGACACTGTATTTCGCTCTATAAAATCCTTCAGACATGGACTCCTGACACGCATGACGAATTCTGACCTGATCAGACATTGCATTGCTGAGTTATTAACCACTTCCTGTTCATAGAAAAAGTTAGACTTTCGAGGACTGCCATTCGCGCATCGTAAAATGAAGTCAAAAAAGCTTCGCAATTTAACATCCCATATGCCTTGAGAGAATACCGAACAACTTTGGAGATGAACAGATGAATTCTCTAGGAGGAGTTCGTTAAAGTACAAAGCCTGAAACTGTGCTCAATTTCATACAATGGTAAAAAATAACCGACTGCCTGTCGGTTTTGGAAACTGAATCCTATTCACTTTTTTGTTGGTCCTGATCCCTTACATAAGTGTACTGATTTTCAAACATGTACTCGCAATACAGCCTGAAATACAAGTATAAAACAACAGAAAAGGGTCTATTACATGTTGCCACTAGGTGGCGCTATAACTGACACTGTATATTGCTATTTGCATTTGTTAAGATATTCACTCTTAACCTACATGGCGAATTTGAACTGGAACGGACATTGCTTGGGCGAGTTATAACAACTTCCTGTTTACGACAAAATTTCGACTTTGGATGACCGCTGTGCGCACATAGTTTATCGAAGTCAAAAAAGCTTCGCAATTTAACATCCCATATGCCTTAAGATAGTGCTGAACGAGTTTTGAGACGAACAGAGTAAATCTCTAGGAGGAGTTCGTTAAAGTACGACGTGAGCAAAAATGGCCATTTTTAGAGGTTTTTGGGAAATAGCTGACTTCCTGTCGATTTTGGAAATGAGGTCCCATTTACTTATATTTAAGTTTAGGTACCCTACACATGCGTGGCGAATTTCATTCGCCTACGACAAACTCACAGCGCATCATAAGCTACAACGCGTTAGGTGGCGCTGTAGAGTCATTTTAACACACCCGCTTTTCGAAACACAATTAGACGTAAATTTTCGCAGGTTCTGGTGTGTGTGCAAAATTTGGTGACTTTTTACGCATGTTTAGGCACTCAAAAGTGCCGGCAAAAACACGTTGGAAAAATAATAATAATAATTAAAGCTGCAAGCAGCGATCAAGGGCTCGAGCACCTACGTCGCCATCGCCTCTCGGTGGCAAAGTCGTTACAATGCGCTCTACGACTGATCCTTAGTTAGAAGACGTATTCAAGCGAGATCTGTTCAAATTACCTAATGATACAGGCAAGTCAACAAAAAAACCCATCTTAAAGCATCATGACCCCCAGGCGGCGCTAACGAGTCTAAATATTTACGAGTTTAAATATTTTTTGGGTCTGTTTTGGCCAATGTCCTGGTAACCTATGTCAAAATTGGTAAACTGCAGTTTTAAATGCTGTTCCTCCTGTGATCACTTGGTGGCGCTATAACCGATGATTAATGTTGTAGATATGTTCAGACAGGGACTTTTAGTATAGTTGGTAAATTTGGGATCGATCAGTCATTGTATGGCTGAGTTATAATAACTTCCTGTTCATAGCGAAACGTCAAATTTCGATGACTGGTGTACGTACATCGTTTATCAAAGTAATAAAAGCTTCCCAATTTAACATCCCATATACCTTAAGAGACGATTTCTGGAGTTTGAAGGTGAGCAGATAAAATCTTTAGGAGGAGTTCGTTGAAGTAGGAGACAAGAAAAAGTGCCATTTTAAAGGTTTTTTGCTAAATAATTAACTTCCTGTTGATTTTGGAAACTCGCTCCAATTGACTTTTTTTGTTTGTCTTGATCTTTAACATGAGTGTGGCAATTTTCAAGCATGTCCTTTAAACACAGTCTGAAATAGCAGTAAAAAACAGCAGAAATTGCAATATTGCATGCTGCCATTAGGTAGCGCTATAACTGACACTGTATTTCGCTTTATGAAATCCTTCAGACCTGGACTCTTAACACGCATGACAAATTTTAACCCGATCAGAAATTGCATTGCTGAGTTATTAACCACTTCCTGTTCATATAAAAAGTTTGACTTTCGAGGACTGCCATTCGCGCATCGTAAAATGAAGTCAAAAAAGCTTCGCAATTTAACATCCCATATGCCTTGCAAAAATACTGAACAACTTTGGAGATGAACAGATGAATTCTCTAGGAGGAGTTTGTTAAAGTATGAGACATGCAAAAGTGCGATTTTAAGGGTTTTTTGCAAAATATTTAACTTCCTGTTGATTTTGGAAACTCGCTCCAATTGACTTTTTTGTTTGTCTTGATCTGCAACACAAGTGTGGCAATTTTCAAGCATGTCCTTTAAACACAGTCTGAAATAGCAGTAAAAACCAGAAGAAAATGCTATATTACATGCTGCCATTAGGTGGCGCTATAACTGACACTGTATTTCGCTCTATGAAATCCTTCAGACATGGACTCTTAACATGCATGACGAATTTTAACCCGACCAGACATTGCATTGCTGAGTTATTTACCACTTGCTGTTCGTAGAAAAAGGTCGACTTTCGAGGACTGCCATTCGCGCATCGTAAAATGAAGTCAAAAAAGCTTCGCAATTTAACATCCCATATGCCTCGAGAGAATACTGAACAACTTTGAAGATGAACAGATGAATTCTCTAGGAGGAGTTCGTTAAAGTACAAAGCCTGAAACTATGCTCCATTTCATACAATAGTAAAAAATAACCGACTTCCTGTCGGTTTTGGAAACTGAATCCTATTGACTTTTTGTTGGTCCTGATCCCTTACATAAGTGTACTGATTTTCAAACATGTACTCGCAATACAGCCTGAAATACAAGTATAAAACAACAGAAAATGGTCTATTACAGGTTGCCACTAGGTGGCGCTATAACTGACACTGTATATCGCTATTTGCATTTGTTTAGATATTCACTCTTAACCTACATGGCGAATTTGAACTGGATCGGACATTGCTTGGCCGAGTTATAACAACTTCCTGTCTACGACAAAATTTCGACTTTGGATGACCGCTGTGCGCACATAGTTTATCGAAGTCACAAAAGCTTCGCAATTTAACATCCCATATGCCTTAAGATAGTGCTGAACGAGTTTTGAGACGAACAGATGAAATCTCTAGGAGGAGTTCGTTAAAGTACGACGTGAGCAAAAATGGCCATTTTAGAGGTTTTTGCGAAATAGCTGACTTACTGTCGATTTTGGAAATAAGATCCCATTTACTTATATTTAAGTTTAGGTACCCTACACATGCGTGGCGAATTTCATTTGCCTACGACAAACTCACAGCGCATCATAAGCTACAACGCGTTAGGTGGCGCTCTAGAGTCATTTTACCACACCCGCTTTTCGAAACACAATTAGGCGTAAATTTTCACCGGTTCTGTGTGCAAAATTTGGTGACTTTTTGCGCATGTTTAGGCCCTCAAAAGTGCCCGCAAAAACACGTTAGAAGAAAAAGAATAATAATAATTAAAGCTGCAAGCGGCGATCAAGGGCTCGAGCACCTACGTCGCCATCGCCTCTCGGTGGCCAAGTAGTTACAATGCGCTCTACGACCGATCCTTAGTTAGAAGACGTATTCAAGCGAGATCTGTTCAACTGACCTAATGATACAGGCAACTCAAGTAAAAAAAAAATCCCATCTCAAAGCATCATGACCCCCAGGTGGCGCTAACGAATCTAAATATTTATGAGTTGATATATATTTTGGGACTGTTTTGGCCAATATTCTGGTAACCTGTCAAAATTGGTAAAAATGCAGTTTTAAATGCTGTTCCACCTGTGATCGCTTGGTGGCGCTATAACCGATGAATAATGTTGTAGATGTATTCAGACAGGGACTTTTAGTATAGTTGGTACATTTAGGATCCATCAGACATTGTATGGCTGAGTAATAATAACTTCCTGTTTATGGCGAAATGTCAAATTTCAGTGGCTGGTGTACGTACACCGTTTATCAAAGTTATAAAAGCTTCGCAATTTAACATCCAACGTACCTTAAGAGAAGACTTCTGGAGTTTGAAGGTGAGCAGATAAAATCTCTAGGAGGAGTTCGTTGAAGTATGAGACATGGAAAAGTGCCTTTTTAAGGGTGTTTTGCTAAATAATTAACTTCCTGTTGATTTTGGAAACTCGCTCCAATTGACTTTTTTGTTTGTCTTGATCTTTAACATGAGTGTGGCAATTTTCAAGCATGTCCTTTAAACACAGTCTGAAATAGCAGTAAAAAACAGCAGAAAATACTATATTGCATGCTGCCATTAGGTGGCGCTATAACTGACACTGTATATCGCTCTATGAAATCCTTCAGACATGGACTCTTAACACGCATGACGAATTTTAACCCGATCGGACATTGCATTGCTGAGTTATTAACCACTTCCTGTTCATGGAAAAAGTTCAACTTTCGTGGACTGCCATTCGCGCATCGTAAAATGAAGTCAAAAAAGCTTCGCAATTTAACATCCCATATGCCTTGATAGAATACTGAACAACTTTGAAGATGAACAGATGAATTCTCTAGGAGGAGTTCGTTAAAGTACAAAGCCTGAAACTGTGCTCAATTTCATACAATAGTAAAAAATAACCGACTTCCTGTCGGTTTTGGAAACTGAATCCTTTTGACTTTTTTGTTGATCCTGATCCCTTACATAAGTGTACTGATTTTCAAACATGTACTCGCAATACAGCCTGAAATACAAGTATAAAACAACGGAAAAGGGTCTATTACATGTTGCCACTAGGTGGCGCTATAACTGACACTGTATGTCGCTATTTGCATTTGTTAAGATATTCACTCTTAACCTACATGGCGAATTTGAACTGGATCAGACATTGCTTGGCCGAGTTATAACAACTTCCTGTTTACGACAAAATTTCGACTTTGGATGACCGCTGTGCGCACATAGTTTATCGAAGTCAAAAAAGCTTGGCAATTTAACATCCCATATGCCTTAAGATAGTGCTGAACGAGTTTTGAGACGAACAGATGAAATCTCTAGGAGGAGTTCGTTAAAGTATGACGTGAGCAAAAATGGCCATTTTTAGAGGTTTTTGGGAAATAGCTGACTTCCTGTCGATTTGGAAATGAGATCCCATTTACTTATATTTAAGTTTTAGTACCCTACACATGCGCGGCGAATTTCATTCGCCTACGACAAACTCATAGCGCATCATAAGCTACAACGCGTTAGGTGGCGCTGTAGAGTCATTTTACCACACCCGCTTTTCGAACCACAAATAGGCGTAAATTTACGCAGGTTCTGATGTGTGTGCAAAATTTGGTGACTTTTTACGCATGTTTAGGCCCTCAAAAGTGCCCGCAAAAACACGTTAGAAGAAAAAAAATAATAATAATAATAATAATTAAAGCTGCAAGCAGCGATCAAGGGCTCAAGCACCTACGTCGCCATCGCCTCGGGTGGCCAATTGGTTACAATGCGCTCTACGACCGTTCCTTAGGTAGAATACGTATTCAAGCGAGAACTGTTCAAATTACCTAATGACACAGGCAACTCAAGTAAAAAAATCCCTTCTCAAAGCGTCATGACCCCAGGTGGTGCTAACGAGTCTAAATATTTATGAGTTGAAATATTTTTTGGGACTGTTTTGGCCAATATTCTGGGAACCTGTCAAAATTGGAAAAAATGCTGTTCCACCTGTGATCACTTGGTGGCGCTATAACCGATGATTAATGTTGTAGATGTGTTAGACAGGGACTTTTAGTATACTTGGTACATTTGGGATCGATCAGACATTGTATGGCTGAGTTATAATAACTTCCTGTTTATGGCGAAACGTCAAATTTCGATGACTGGTGTACGTACATCGTTTATCAAAGTAATAAAAGCTTTGGAATTTAACATCCCACATACCTTAAGAGAAGATTTCTGGAGTTTGAAAGTGAGCAGATAAAATCTCTAGGAGGAGTTCGTTGGTTTAATAATAAGACTAAATAAAACTATCTTGCTTGGAAGTAATTATAATATATATAATATAATATAATATGCGTGATTGGACTGGTGCTGTGTCATGAGAAAGAAGCTTCGTGACATGGAGTTTATTTGAAGGTTGACTCCATTTTTTATTTGAAAACAAGAACATAACATGAATCATGCAAATCACGAGAGTTCGAAACAAGGCTTTAATGAAACCATCAGCTGGGCTCTAGAGAAACCCTTTAATATATTCGTCCAGTGCTTCCAGGCAGAGCAGGACCTCCAAAGAGACTCCTATTCTCACAACCTTCAGTAATGGACCTTCGTTCATCAGTGAAGTGCACAGCCATGAACACCTCCACCAAACGGTTCCATGCTACAACAGTCCCAGTATCCGAGACAATCTTGGAATCTCAGGAAATACCAGCAATGAAGCTGCTGCTGCTGATGATGATGACCAGGTTGGAGTCTCCACCGTCAATCTCAAAGGAGAGAAGACAAACATTTAGTTGCAGAACTGATTGCAGATCCGCGACAGCAAATGTGTTTGTACTACACTGGTGTCTTCAACATCATTATTGTTTAAACTTTCTAACTTTACCTGTATTTAGCATTTGCTCTGATTTACTTGTTTCACCATCAGTATTACATTCAATCCACTGTTTAACAAGTTTTATTATTCAAACTCTAGCAATAAAAAAACCTAACATTTACATATGCACTGTTTTAACTGTACTACAGTGAAGAAGGTTAACATTTCTTTGTAATTCTGATATTGCTGTGGAATATATATTCCCCACAAGTACAACTATAAGTTATATTTTACTTTAATATATGAGTATACTGTAATAAAAACTAAAGCAAACCACAGTTTATTGCTTCACTAGAACCAAGTTAATCTATAGTTAATTTAAGATTACTTAGAAATACAACAATATACTGTATAAATCTGAAATTTCTAAATTAAACAAATACAGTAATTACATTATATGATTACAGCATTTTTAACATGTTGCTTTAATTGTTAAAAACGAAAGTTATTTATCTTTTTATTAAAGTCCCGTCCGTTCGTTAGGTTAGGAGGTTCTTAGTCATTATTTACACAGAATTTATCATGAATACTGACCAGAGACAGACGCGCGGGTTTCCTGCTGGAGCTGCCGGTGCAACAGGTCAGGGAGGTGGGGTTGGATCAGTCGAAGCTCCCGCTGAACGCGACTGGGGTTCAAACTGAAGCTCCTGTGGAAATGTAGGTGAACCACGCCGAGCAGGGTTCCTCTTTGTAGGATTCTAAGCTCCTAGCCACAGCCCTGAACACGTTTTTGATGTTGTGGAGCAATTTAAAGCTTGGTGGTGCAGATAGAAACTTAACAATCCCGTCCGCCATTTTCCAAACCAATGCTGCGCCTCTGTAGCTTCTCCCACAAATCCGCGCATTCCAGTCAACACCTGAATGTCTTGCGTGCATTCAGCGGCTCTGCCGATCAAACACAAAGTAAACACGCGTGCATTCACTCGCGAGTTGCGCTTTATTTCCGCGCGAACCGCGTTCGATGTGAACGTACCTTTAAGCCCGAGAATCCCAGGTACCGGGGACTTGCCCCCTTGTGCAATACATTTCGGCTCATAGTTCACTAACCCTGAGAATGACCCTACACATATCACATACCGTTGTGCTCAGCGAAAACTCCTCTAAAAATCTAATTCAATTTCATATCCGTTAACCACAGCTCTAACGCCATGCAAATAAACAACAACATGTCCGGAGTATAATTCATGACCAAGTTTTTGTTTTGTGCTCTCTTAAAGCCACAGTATTCCTGGCCCCTGCGGGGTTTCCCCTTAAAGCAGGGTTGCCAGGTCCCAGAAATATTTCCAGCCCAATGGCAACTCAAAATCCGCCCAAATGGAATGAAAACTAGCCCAATTTTTCAGTGTCCAATCAGATTAGACAACGGCTGGATTCCCACAAAGGGCCGTAAAAAATTTATATAAGTTTAAGTTTAAAGTATTGGCCTTTTGTCTAACCCAAATTCTTAATATCACACATTGTGCTTTTTTAATACACAATCTCATACAATAAAGGTCAAATAAGAACATGTGCTCTCTGAATTTTTTTTGACCCTAGTCAGAAGTGCCTACTTGTACTTGTTCATCCACAGACAACCGAACCGACGCTTCTGACTACAACGCTCTCAAGGAGTGACGTGATGATGATGATGCTTGATTAGTTATGTCAAAAGCACATGTGGCGCGCGCGCCTATTTGCGTCTCGCAAGAAGCAGCGTTTGTTGCCAAGTATTCATTCCCGGGGATCAACACCCACTAATAAAAGGTTCCTTTTTATCTTTGTCCACAATTATTATTTATTATTATTATTTATTTTTTTTGTGGCCGCGGTACATTATAAATGTAGCCCAAAAAAACGCAACCCGCAACTCCGTATTTTTTCCCGCAACTCCTTTTCTAAAATAGCCCAATTGTGCGGGAAAACCGCTACCCTGGCAACCATGCCTTAAAGCGACAGAACCCTACAGCCATTTTAAGGGTTTTTTGCAAAATAATTAACTTCCTTTTGATTTTGGAAAATCGCTGCAATTGACTTTTTTGTTTGTCTTGATCTGTAACATAAGTGTGGCAATTTTCAAGCATGTCCTTTAAACACAGTCTGAAATAGCAGTAAAAAACAGAAGAAAATGCTATATTGCATGCTGCCATTAGGTGGCGCTATAACTGACACTGTATTTCGCTCTATGAAATCCTTCAGACGTGGACTCTTAACACGCTTGACAAATTTTAACCCGATCAGAAATTGCATTGCTGAGTTATTAACCACTTCCTGTTCATATAAAAAGTTTGACTTTCGAGGACTGCCATTCGCGCATCGTAAAATAAAAAAAAAAAATCTTCGCAATTTAACATCCCATATGCCTTGCGAAAATACTGAACAACTTTGGAGATGAACAGATGAATTCTCTAGGAGGAGTTTGTTAAAGTATGAGACATGGAAAAGTGCCATTTTAAGGGTTTTTTGCTAAATAATTAACTTCCTGTTGATTTTGGAAACTCGCTGCAATTGACTTTTTTTTGTTTGTCTTGTTCTGTAACATAAGTGTGGCAATTTTCAAGGATGTCCTTTGAAACAGTCTGAAATAGCAGTAAAAAACAGCAGAAAATGCTATATTGCATGCTGCCATTAGGTAGCGCTATAACTGACACTGTATTGCGCTCTATGAAATCTTTCAGACATGGACTCTTAACACGCATGACGAATTTTAACCTGATCAGACATTGCATTGCTGAGTTATTAACCACTTCCTGTTCAAAGAAAATGTTCGACTTTCGAGGACTGCCATTCGCGCATCGTAAAATGAAGTCAAAAAAGCTTCGCAGTTTAACATCCCATATGCCTTGAGAGAATACTGAACAACTTTGAAGATGAACAGATTAATTCTCTAGGAGGAGTTCGTTAAAGTACAAAGCCTGAAACTGTGCTCTATTTCATACAATAGTAAAAAATAACCGACTTCCTGTCGGTTTTGGAAACTGAATCCTATTGACTTTTTTTGTTGGTCCTGATCCCTTACATAAGTGTAGTGATTTTCAAACATGTACTCGCAATACAGCCTGAAATACAAGTATAAAACAACAGAAAAGGGTCTAATACATGTTGCCACTAGGTGGCGCTATAACTGACACTGTATATTGCTATTTGCATTTGTTAAGATATTCACTCTTAACCTACATGGCGGATTTGAACTGGATCGGACATTGCTTGGCCGAGTTATAACAACTTCCTGTTTACGACAAAATTTGGACTTTGGATGACCGCTGTGCGCACATAGTTTATCGAAGTCAAAAAAGCTTCGCAATTTAACATCCCATATGCCTTAAGATAGTGCTGAGCGAGTTTTGCGACGAACAGATGAAATCTCTAGGAGGAGTTCGTTAAAGTACGACGTGAGCAAAAATGGCTATTTTTAGAGGTTTTTGGGAAATAGCTGACTTCCTGTTGATTTTGGAAATGAGATCCCATTTACTTATATTTAAGTTTTAGTACCCTACACGTGCGTGGCGAATTTCATTCGCCTACGACAAACTCATAGCGCATCATAAGCTACAACGCGTTAGGTGGCGCTCTAGAGTCATTTTACCACACCCGCTTTTCGAAACACAATTAGACGTAAATTTTCACCGGTTTTGATGTGTGTGCAAAATTTGGTGACTTTTTACGCATGTTTAGGCCCTCAAAAGTGCCCGCAAAAACACGTTAGAAGAAAAAAAAAAATAATAATAATAATAATAATAATAATTAAAGCTGCAAGCAGCGATCAAGGGCTCGAGCACCTCCGTCGCCATCGCCTCTCGGTGGCCAAGTAGTTACAATGCGCTCTACGACCGATCCTTAGTTAGAAGACGTATTCAAGCGAGATCTGTTCCAATTACCAAACGATACAGGCAACTAAAAAACAAAAAAAATCTCATCTCAAAGCGTCATGACTCCCAGGCGGCGCTAATGAGTCTAAAAATTTACAAGTTCAAATATTTTTTGTGACTGTTTTGGCCAATATTCTGGTAACCTGTCAAAATTGGTAAAAATGCAGTTTTAAATGCTGTTCCACCTGTGATCACTTGGTGGCGCTATAACCGATGATTAATGTTGTAGATATGTTCAGACAGGGACTTTTAGTATAGTTGGTAAATTTGGGATCGATCAGTCATTGTATGGCTGAGTTATAATAACTTCCTGTTCATAGCAAAACGTCAAATTTCGATGACTGGTGTACGTACATCGTTTATCAAAGTAATAAAAGCTTTGCAATTTAACATCCCATATACCTTAAGAGACGATTTCTGGAGTTTGAAGGTGAGCAGATAAAATCTCTAGGAGGAGTTCGTTGAAGTAGGAGACAAGAAAAAGTGCCATTTTAAAGGTTTTTTGCTAAATAATTAACTTCCTGTTGATTTTGGAAACTCGCTCCAATTGACTTTTTTGTTTGTCTTGATCTGCAACATAAGTGTGGCAATTTTCAAGGATGTCCTTTAAACACAGTCTGAAATAGCAGTAAAAAACAGCAGAATTTGCTATATTGCATGCTGCCATTAGGTAGCGCTATAACTGACACTGTATTTCGCTTTATGAAATCCTTCAGACCTGGACTCTTAATACGCATGACGAATTTTAACCCGATCAGACATTGCATTGCTGAGTTATTAACCACTTCCTGTTCATAGAAAAAGTTCGACTTTCGAGGCCTGCCATTCACGCATCGTAAAATTAAGTCAAAAAAGCTTCGCAATTTAACATCCCATATGCCTTGAGAAAATACTGAACAACTTTGGAGATGAACGGATGAATTCTCTAGGAGGAGTTCGTTAAAGTACAAAGCCTGAAACTATGCTCAATTTCATACAAAAGTAAAAAATAACCGACTTCCTGTCAGTTTTGGAAACTGAATCCTATTGACTTTTTTGTTGGTCCTGATCCCTTACATAAGTGTAGTGATTTTCAAACATGTACTCGCAATACAGCCTGAAATACAAGTATAAAACAACAGAAAAGGGTCTATTACATGTTGCCACTAGGTGGCGCTATAACTGACACTGTATATCGCTATTTGGATTTGTTAAGATATTCACTCTTAACCTACATGGCGAATTTGAACTGGATCGGACATTGCTTGGCCGAGTTATAACAACTTCCTGTTTACGACAAAATTTCGACTTTGGATGACCGCTGTGCGCACATAGTTTATCGAAGTCAAAAAAGCTTCGCAATTTAACATCCCATATGCCTTAAGATAGTGCTGAACGAGTTTTGCCACGAACAGATGAAATCTCTAGGAGGAGTTCGTTAAAGTACGACGTGAGCAAAAATGGCCATTTTTAGAGGTTTTTGCAAAATAGTTGACTTCCTGTCGATTTTGGAAATGAGATCCCATTTACTTATATTTAAGTTTTAGTACCCTACACATGCGTGGCGAATTTCATTCACCTAGGACAAACTCACAGCGCATCATAAGCTACAACGCGTTAGGTGGCGCTGTAGAGTCATTTTACCACACCCGCTTTTCGAAACACAATTAGACGTAAATTTTCGCAGGTTCTGGTGTGTGTGCAAAATTTGGTGACTTTTTACGCATGTTTAGGCCCTCAAAAGTGCCCGCAAAAACACGTTAGAAGAAAAAGAATAATAATAATTAAAGCTGCAAGCAGCGATCAAGGGCTCGAGCACCTACGTCGCCATCGCCTCCTGGTGGCCAATTCGTTACAATGCACTCTACGACCGATCCTTAGTTAGAAGACGTATTCAAGCGAGATCTGTTCCAATTACCAAACGATACAGGCAACTAAAAAACAAAAAAAATCTCATCTCAAAGCGTCATGACTCCCAGGCGGCGCTAATGAGTCTAAAAATTTACAAGTTCAAATATTTTTTTTGACTGTTTTGGCCAATATTCTGGTAACCTGTCAAAATTGGTAAAAATGCAGTTTTAAATGCTGTTCCACCTATGATCACTTGGTGGCGCTATAACCGATGACTAATGTTGTAGATGTGTTCAGACATGGACTTTTAGTAAAGTTGGTACATTTGGGATTGATCAGACATTGTATGGCTGAGTTATAATAACTTCCTGTTTATGGCGAAACGTCAAATTTAAATGACTGGTGTGCGTACATCGTTTATCAAAGTAATAAAAGCTTCGCAATTTAACATCCCACATACCTTATAAGCAGATTTCTGTAGTTTGAAGGTGAGCAGATAAAATCTCTAGGACGAGTTCGTTGAAGTATGAGACATGGAAAAGTGCCATTTTAAGGGTTTTTTGCTAAATAATTAACTTCCTGTTGATTTTGGAAACTCGCTCCAATTGACTTTTGTGTTTGTCTTGATCTGAAACATAAGTGTGGCAATTTTCAAGGATGTCCTTTAAACACAGTATGAAATAGCAGTAAAAAACAGCTGAAATTGCTATATTGCATGCTGCCATTAGATGGCGCTATAACTGACACTGTATTTCCCTCTATGAAATCCTTCAGACATGGACTCTTAACACGCGTGACGAATTTTAACCTGATCGGACATTGCATTGCTGCGTTATTAACCACTTCCTGTTCATAGAAAAAGTTCGACTTTCGAGGACTGCCATTCGCGCATCGTAAAATGAAGTCAAAAAAGCTTCGCAATTTAACATCCCATATGCCTTGAGAGAATACTGAACAACTTTGAAGATGAACAGATGAATTCTCTAGGAGGAGTTAGTTAAAGTACAAAGCCTGAAACTGTGCTCAATTTCATACAATAGTAAAAAATGACCGACTTCCTGTCGGTTTTGGAAACTGAATCCTATTGACTTTTTTGTTGGTCCTGATCCCTTACATAAGTGTACTGATTTTCAAACATGTACTCGCAACACAGCCTGAAATACAAGTATAAAACAACAGAAAATGGTCTATTACATGTTGCCACTAGGTAGCGCTATAACTGACACTGTATATCGCTATTTGCATTTGTTAAGATATTCACTCTTAACATACATAGCGAATTTGAACTGGATCGGACATTGCTTGGCCGAGTTATAACAACTTCCTGTTTACGACAAAATTTCGACTTTGGATGACCGCTGTGCGCACATAGTTTATCGAAGTCAAAAAAGCTTCGCAATTTAACATCCCATATCCCTTAAGATAGTGCTGAACGAGTTTTGCGACGAACAGATGAAATCTCTAGGAGGAGTTCGTTAAAGTACGACGTGAGCAAAAATGGCCATTTTTAGAGGTTTTTGCAAAATAGCTGACTTCCTGTCAATTTTGGAAATGAGATCCCATTTACTAATATTTAAGTTTTAGTACCCTACACATGCGTGACGAATTTCATTCGCCTACGACAAACTCACAGCGCATCATAAGCTACAACGCGTTAGGTGGCTCTGTAGAGTCATTTTACCACACCCGCTTTTCGAAACACAATTAGACGTAAATTTTCGCAGGTTCTGGTGTGTGTGCAAAATTCGGTGACTTTTTACGCATGTTTAGGCCCTCAAAAGTGCCCGCAAAAACACGTTAGAAAAATAATAATAATAATAATAATAATAATTAAAGCTGCAAGCAGCGATCAAGGGCTCGAGCACCTACGTCGCCATCGCCTCTCGGTGGCCAAGTCATTACAATGCGCTCTACGACTGATCCTTAGTTAGAAGACGCATTCAAGCGAGATCTGTTCAACTAACCTAATGATACAGGCTACTCAAGTAAAAAAAATCCCATCTCAAAGCATCATGACCCCCAGGTGGCGCTAACGAATCTAAATATTTATGAGTTGAAATATTTTTTTGAGACTGTTTTGGCCAATATTCTGGTAACCTGTCAAAATTGGTAAAAATGCAGTTTTAAATGTTGTTCCACCTGTGATCACTTGGTGGCGCTATAACCGATGAATAATGTTGTAGATGTATTCAGACAGGGACTTTTAGTATAGTTGGTACATTTGGGATCCATCAGACATTGTATGGCTGAGTTATAATAACTTCCTGTTTATGGCGAAATGTCAAATTTCAATGGCTGGTGTACGTACACCGTTTATCAAAGTTATAAAAGCTTTGCAATTTAACATCCAACGTACCTTAAGAGAAGATTTCTGGAGTTTGAAGGTGAGCAGATAAAATCTCTAGGAGGAGTTCGTTGAAGTATGAGACATGGAAAAGTGGCTTTTTAAGGGTTTTTTGCTAAATAATTAACTTCCTGTTGATTTTGGAAACTCGCTCCAATTGAATTTTTTGTTTGTATTGATCTTTAACATGAGTGTGGCAATTTTCAAGCATGTCCTTTAAACACAGTCTGAAATAGCAGTAAAAAACAGCAGAAAATACTATATTGCATGCTGCCATTAGGGGGCGCTATAACTGACACTGTATATCGCTCTATGAAATCCTTCAGACATGGACTCTTAACACGCATGTCGAATTTTAACCCGATCAGACATTGCATTGCTGAGTTATTAACCACTTCCTGTTCATTGAAAAAGTTCAACTTTCGAGGACTGCCATTCGCGCATCGTAAAATGAAGTCAAAAAAAGCTTCGCAATTTAACATCCCATATGCCTTGAGAGAATACTGAACAACTTTGAAGATGAACAGATGAATTCTCTAGGAGGAGTTCGTTAAAGTACAAAGCCTGAAACTGTGCTCAATTTCATACAATAGTGAAAAATAACCGACTTCCTGTCGGTTTTGGAAACTGAATCCTATTGACTTTTTTGTTGGTCCTGATCCCTTACATAAGTGTACTGATTTTCAAGCATGTACTCGCAATACAGCCTGAAATACAGGTATAAAACAACAGAAAAGGGTCTATTACATGTTGCCACTAGGTGGCGCTATAACGAACACTGTATATCGCTATTTGCATTTGTTAAGATATTCACTCTTAACCTACATGGCGAATTTGAACTGGATCGGACATTGCTTGGCGAGTTATAACAACTTCCTGTTTACGACAAAATTTCGACTTTGGATGACCGCTGTGCGCACATAGTTAATCGAAGTCAAAAAAGCTTCGCAATTTAACATCCCATATGCCTTAAGATAGTGCTGAACGAGTTTTGAGACGAACAGATGAAATCTCTAGGAGGAGTTCGTTAAAGTACGACGTGAGCAAAAATGGCTATTTTTAGAGGTTTTTGGGAAATAGCTGACTTCCTGTCGATTTTGGAAATGAGATCCCATTTACTTATATTTAAGTTTTAGTACCCTACACATGCGTGGCGAATTTCATTCACCTACGACAAACTCATAGCGCATCATAAGCTACAACGCGTTAGGTGGCGCTGTAGAGTCATTTTACCACACCCGCTTTTCGAACCACAAATAGACGTAAATTTACGCAGGTTCTGATGTGTGTGCAAAATTTGGTGACTTTTTACGCATGTTTAGGCCCTCAAAAGTGCCCGCAAAAACACGTTAGAAGAAAAAGAATAATAATAATAATCCTAACAGAAACAATAGGGTTCTTGCACCTCCGGTGCTCGAGCCCGTTGGGCCCGAGCTCCTTCGGTGCTCGAGCCCTAATAATAATAATAATAATAATAAGAATAATAATCCTAACAGAAACAATAGGGTTCTTGCACCTCCGGTGCTCGAGCCCGTTGGGCCCGAGCTCCTTCGGTGCTCGAATAATAATAATAATAATAATAATCCTAACAGAAACAATAGGGTTCTTGCACCTACGGTGCTCGAGCCCGTTGGGCCCGAGCTCCTTCGGTGCTCGAGCCCTAATTAGTTGTTTTTTGATCTGAACCAAATGAGGAAATTATCTTTTTACGGTTTACTTAGCATTCATTCAGGCTTTTGCTTGCAAACCTATAAAAATGTCCACAATCTGATTGGTCTTTACGATGAATCTTACCATAACAAATAATGCTATGTACTAGATAAAGTGTTCATTATAGGCCATGCCTCCATCCTTAGATGCCAGTTAAATTTATGCGCAAAACTGGAATATCACATAAAATATATGTGAAAAAGCACAGTTTCCAACCAATGACTCCAAGAAAACAAAATCCTAAATTGGAGCCCCTTTGATGACTTTGGCTAAGGAATTTTTGAACTTTTCAGATCTTGTTCAATGACATCTATCTGTTGGTTAGTCCATTAATGCTGCCCCATTGTCATTCAATATTCAATAAAACGGTAGTTTGGGGACATCTTTTTATCTACTAGTTGTGCAGACATGGGCAATTATGTTAATCTTGGCGTTATCATCCAGGGTTTTTTATTTCAATGTACCCAAATGTGCATAAAAATAGGTGGATGGAAACACATGGTTATGGCGGGTCACATGGTTGCCTTTACCAAATGAGAGTTTACAAAGACCTTCTAACATGTTCAAAGCAAAACCAGAATTTTCTCAGTTGTATGTAAAAATGAAGAGCTCCTGGGAGACTTTTTATGAATAAAAAAAAACTTGTGGCCTTTTGACATCAAATCCTGTTTTAGCTCCAATTGTATATGTTTCGTTCGGTGTTCTACAACTGAGTACCATCAGAGTTGATGCCGTTACTGTCAAAGTTTTGTTATGTGAGAAACAAAAACCAAAGCCTTCTCAACAGCCTTCCTACTAGGCATTTGCATCCAGCACAGAGGATGAAATATATGTGCTCTTCAGATTATTTGTGTATGAAGAATGAGTAGAATACAAATTATATAGTCGTGTCACTGGTAGACAACTTCCTCTTTTGAGCCACATATTCTACCCATTTATCACTGGCACTGCTGAAACCTTCCGTAGAGCACCTCTGCATGTGTTAGCAAGATTAGGTTGAAAAGTGGGCTGAAAAACTAGTTCAATGTGAAGTACCTTTTTGCCTCTGACACATCAATAATGATCACTATAGTTTTCAGGTAAGCAATGTCTACTGGGCAACTAACCTCTGTTGGGTTGGGGCATAATGATCACAACCATTTAAGCAGTCAGACTCCAAGACTTTTAGGGTGAGGTATTAGGTTATACCAAAAACACAACTGGTAAAGTTTTCATAAATACCTGAAAGAATCAGATCGGCTTGTGATCTTTGGACTCAGAGTTGATGGAACGTTCACAAATATGAAAATAAAATGTGAAAATGGCCAACCCATTGTGCCAAGACCTTTAGTTCCTCAAGAAAGACGTGAAATTTAACAGTGTTGAAAGCGAGTTCAATGGGCTCTTTGTTTGTCTTCATCTAATCCTCTACATTTTCTAGTGCCACTTGACTTAATCAGCTTCTTTCAGCGCTCATAGTCTCAGCTTTGTAAGTGAACCAGGAGACGTGTGCGTATGTGAGATTGTGTGTTGTTGCCATTTGAAAGCCCTTAGAGCCCATCTTGGCCTCTGTTACACTTGATCTCAGGTGAGGAATGTTTTCGGTTGGGCTAAGACACGTCCATCACTGAGCCTCCCACATGGATGGAAGAATGTACATGTTTGTTTGTTGTCATTTGAAGTCATTTTAAAACTTTTGCAAATAAATGAGCGTTTTTATTATTTGTTGGAATATTTATTGAACGTGTCGATGAATCAACTATACACACTAAGAGTTAGTCTATGTTGTGTGTTGGTGATCTCCCCTTTAAGAAAACCACATCAACAAAAGAAACATTTTAATGGCTTCTGAGAATCTATTCACTTATAAAAAAAACTGATGGTATTATAAAGATAATGGGACAATAGTAAAAAAAAATACTTTTTTTATTATGCCTACCTATGTCAGTGGTTAGAGTAGACACTGTACATCATGAAAACAGCAGTTAATCTGGTAATAAACCTCACATGCGATCTGAAGCAATCTAAACATTTATAATTCACTGTTACTTTCAACTACTCTGTGATTATCATTAGGCGCATATCATTAGGCATGGAAATCCCAGGGATACAGATGATTCTGATGAGAAGCACAATAATTGGCATCACAAGGAGAGGCGGAATTGGAAGCCTATGCAAACACCTAAAACAAGGCAGAGAATTTTACTAGTGTCCTGGAGCTGGAATCACCAATGGCTATGCACCAGTTGGGCCATTGGGTATGTCAGATGATTCCAATTCTCCACTCTCCAGTGACACCTGTTGTTAAGGGAACTAGCATAACTATCTCGGGTGTCCATGTGCTACACTTCTGGGAGTTGGACTACATTACCCACACTTCTCTGTCTATATGTGTTGTTTTTAAAGAAATACCCCATTTGAGGACTTGGTTGAAAGTGTTGTGGTATTTGTGCCTCAATTGATACAGTGACAAATAAATAAAAAAAGCAAATCATGAAAAAATTAACAGCCTGAAGTAAAGGATTAACCACTTCAAAGATTGTTTCATCATCAAGTCGTTGATTTCAGGCCATTTCCAAAGTTGGACATACGTTAATTCGAAGTTTACATTAAAGTCAAAATAAATGTTGCAAAATACGGTAATACATTTATTTGATCAAGAGTAATTTGGCTTTTAGAAAATCCTTTATTTTGTGGTATGTTTTTTATTCTTTTCTTATAGTCGTGACATAGAGACAGATCACTTCTCAACCACGTCTTCTAATTTATTACGTAACTCATTCTCAAGCACAGCGTGCCTTGTGTTTTCATCATCTTGAGGTCCCGTGGGTTCACATTTCAGTTATCTGTCAACCATTACACTCAGCATGGGAAGTTCCTCTTATCTGGAGTGATTTTTCACTGCTGTTCAGTTTAATCTCATCCTTATCACACTTTACAGAGGAACTGTAGAATCTCTTGTGCTTCTGAGGTATGTGAGCTAGCGTCTCGGCCATTTACAACGTCCCCTCCTTTAAATTAAAATGTTTAAGTAATTGCTGTTGATGTTTTTATTTGAGAAAGAAAGCTGACGATTGCAATCTCAGACGTCACACGTCAGACATTTTCGTTGAGTTTGATGTGTTTTTTTTTCTTATGCAGATTTTCCATGCCAACACTGACCCGTCTGAGGTGGTTTTGAATCGTATCCCTCAGCCTGTTCTGGCCCGCTTTGTTCGGATCCGACCACAGTCTTGGAACAATGGTATCGCGCTCCGCTTTGAGCTGTACGGCTGCCAGATTACAGGTGAGCATGTGTACTCCATCTCTTCTCATTTCACTTATGTAACACATTGAAGGATTTTCACAGGAAAAAGCTCAGTGAGTCATTTGTGTTATTCTAACGTGTTCAAATCAAACATAAGTGTAACTGAATGCATTTTATGACATCAAATGCCAGTGAAGTGGTATCCCATAAACATTCAGTGAAACTTAATTATCATTTTTAGATTTGAACTCTGCTTGCTGTAAATATATTTAAAGACAGAGCATGAGAATTTCTCGAAGCCAGTGTTTACATTGGATCGATGAAAGCAAAACCTCCTCTACACCAAAATGGCCAAAAGCTTGTCACGTCACTAACAGCGTAATGCAGTTGATGACCATTGTGGAGTCTGCAGTTTCAGCAAATGCTGGAATAATATTGAGAAAAACTTGGACCGTATTCAGATGTAGTCAGAAACTTACAATAATGCAAGTAATTGTCATTGTTTTATCTAAAGTAGCCAGAATTTTTGACACATCATTACAGCCTTGTTTTTGTTGACAGCCTGGCCCTCCTTTCTGACCTTCCCTGTCTTTAAGAACTGGTCCTCAAATTACATTTAGATGTTCTTTCCTAAAGGGATTTTTTTATTTGTATATTATTTTATTATTATATTTTTTTATTTTAATATATTGTATTCCTTAATTTTGTGTTTTTTTTCACCATTTGCTACTTTATCTTAGATATTCTTCTATTTAAGTAACATTGGTAAAAAAAAGTTATAAATGAATATTTTTTTTTCTCAGATGTTCCATGCTCAGAGCTCCAGGGCCTACTCTCCGGGCTGCTCCCGGACTCCCAGATCACAGCCTCATCTGTCAGGGATCTTCACTGGACCCCTGGAGCTGCTCGTCTGGTGGCCAGTCGATCCGGATGGTTCCCCGGTCCTGCTCAGCCCATCGCTGGAGAGGAATGGCTCCAGGTGGACCTCGGTATCCCAAAGATAGTGCG
This sequence comes from Danionella cerebrum, assembly GCA_007224835.1. Lineage (NCBI taxonomy): Eukaryota > Metazoa > Chordata > Actinopteri > Cypriniformes > Danionidae > Danionella > Danionella cerebrum. The sequence goes on from SRMA01024038.1 coordinate 21,213, forward strand.
AGGTGTAATAACACAAGGAGCTCGGAGCGGGGAGGGAGGAACGAGCTCTGAGAACCGGGCTTTCGTTCGGAAGTATCGTCTGGCACACAGTTTGAATGGGAAAGATTGGAACTTTGTGATTGATACCAAGACAAGCATGCCAAAGGTAATTCCTAAACTCTAAAATCAAGTGGTGATGAAACGACAAAAATAACTAATTTGAGTTTACCCACCAAAAAATGATCTGCAATTAACAAATTTGAAGACACTACTGATTCACTCTTTCTAAATGCCCTAATTTTTTTTTCTTTAATTGCTGTTCTTTTAAGTTTTGAAAATCTAAACCGACAGCTAATTAAATCAATGTCTGTGTAAAGAGACATTTTCAAAATTGGGCTGTCGATTAAACAAATTAATGTGATGCAGTCATTAAAGAAGTTCATGTCCTCAACTCAACCCCAGACCATTTCAGGTCATTCTCACTGCTGACTAATGATGAAAATACTGCTAGACGTCGGGTTAGTGGTTAATGGTAAAATAGTTGGCATTTACTACCTCCAAAAATGGTTTGTAAATCATTGGCTCTATTATTGTTTTAAGGGATGTTAAGGCATATTGTGTTACTATTGTGTTAAGGCATAACACATTTTGGGAGGAGTAATCAGGTGCGCCACCTGTTTCCCAATTAAACCATTATTAAAAAAATGATGACACTATTTCAAAAGTGGGCTGCATCTTATTATTCTGAAAAGGCAAAATAGACAAAACGACACAGTTTTGAATATAAAAAAAAATGTAAGCAATGACTAGGACCATCAAATTGGTTTACACATTTCTAGAGTTCATTTTTGAGCAGTTTTTACGAGTTAAAAACCATGTTATATATATTCATATTCAGTTCATGAACTTTTACAAATGTTATAACCAGATATTTCTTAATATTAAATCAATTTCCTTTAAATAGTGCTCAGAACTTTTATATATAGGTCGAAAAGAGGCCGAAAGAGAAGAGAAGAAGCCAACAAGTTCAATTCAAGAGATCTCGAAAGAGAACCCAATCATTTTTTTTGTCTGTTTCAGCATTGAAATGGTCTCAGACCCATTCTTGTTTACACCATTAACCTGAATTGTAATGCAGCATAGTAGTAACAATCTCAGTGTACAACTGTCAACGAAACACAAACAGATAGAGGTATCACATATCACAGATATCAAACTATGACTTAAAGGTTCAATTTGTTTGAACTGATAACCCACACAGACCCTTGTTTAGCCGTGAATGAAACACTTCCTCAAAGTAATCGCTTATTATTATTATCACTGAATTGATTGTGTAAAAGATACGGCTCAATGTGCACAGAACATTGTTTCTAAAGCCAACTTCTCTGATCATCAGTGAATGACTTTCCAGGGCCATACAGAAACACAGGATTGTTTTAAGAGCCTTGGTACCACAACAAAATTTTGCCAGGTGCACCTTTTATTATTTGGCGATGTTTATTGAAAGTTTTGGTGACTTTTCTGTTCATTTCCATATGTAAAAGGTTCTATACTAAGAATTGCATGGTTGTATTTATCCTAAATGACCTAAGCTCTGTTTTCTGTAGCTTTTTGAAGGGAACACACACTACGACACCCCTGAGTTGAGACGTTTTGAGGAGCTGCCGGCTCAGTTCATCCGGATCTATCCAGAACGCTGGTCTCCTGCCGGGATTGGGATGAGAATGGAAGTCTTAGGCTGCAGCCTTCCAGGTAATTAGACGTGGCTTTAATACTACTTAGAAATGAATCTTCTATGAAACTTAATTTATGTTTGAAACTCCCAACTCGCCAATCAAGCAGAGTTGGTCTAAATCTGGCCAGACTTCCTTCATGTTCAACCTACACAGAAAATTGTAACATCTGCAATGTTATCATCATGAAAAATGAACACAAACAGCCTCTTGCAGCTCTGCTCTGATCAGTCAGCAGCCCTCTGTGCCAATTATGATCTGTGTTGTATAATTGATCACAGAAAAGCTCTTTGTGTGAATGCAAATGTTTCGATGCTCTCTACTTTTGGACGTTAAATTCATTTTCAGAGACCTTCAACATAAACGAACTGAATCTTTAAATATATTGACGCTGTCACAAATATCTACATAATTATTCCTAGAATGGTTTTCAGTCTCATGACAGTAATTCAACTGAGAAGATTTGTGCAAGAGTTTGACATTACGAAAAAAAATTGTTTGTTTGGAGGTAAATCAAATAAAATCTTCTTTGTAGATATGTTTACCTTTGAGCTTTACACATTCACTGATAGGATAGTAGACAGGGGGGAATGGGAGAGGGAGAGAGAAGTAGAGGAAGGGGGGAGGGGTTGTTAGGAAATAACCTGCGAACTCAAGATTCAAACTTGTTCACGTTCACCGTAACTGACTTTACCACCGGAGCTGATTCTTACGCTTCAACCAGACCAAAAGAGACATCACAGCTTGTTGCTAGAGACTAGCGGAGACATCGCCAGTGGGCGTATCACTATTTAGCTGCTTATCAATGAGTGGTTGACAAGCAAAAACAACAAATCTGCTATTGTTAAAAAGTACATCCACATATAAACACTACATTGTGGCACAAGTTCATGGGTTCACGAAATAAACCTGTCATGGAGTCGACATGGCACGTTCCACCAGCTGGTGCAAGAGGTGCGTCTTGATGGAGTTCAATTTCAGCTGTCATGGAGGAAATACTTCCCTCCTGCTTGGATGTTGCTCGTGATGGTCGCTTCTCATCAGCATAAAGTTAAACAATTGATAATGTTCCCATCGCTGACCACGCCCACAAGTTGTCACCAGGGCATCAATCATGCTCAATCATGGCCTCATCGCTGGAATTTCATTGAAACCGCTGCTTGAGTTAAACTCCTGGTTACTGGTAAATGAAATTAATTGGTATCTCAGAAATTGAGTATCAAAAAGTCTACTGTAGTCAGCGAAAACTCTTAGTGAGGTGAGGTTTTTTTCATCTACTGTATATGCACTCACTATGCTGTATATCTTCAAACCTTCTAACTTTTCTCTTTCCAAAGTCTTTCCTATCTTTGGTTACAGTGATAGAAATGTCTATCCTTCTTTGACACATTTGCTTTAAGTTGCATATTTGTAAATGGATTGTATGTTTTCAACATTCAAGTTTGTAATCTTAGTTTTTCCCTTGATCAATAACAGCTTGCTTCTCTTCTAGTCTGTGCTTATGTCTGTTTATAGAGTTTGGTTCTCATTTGTTCCGGCTCTTTTCTCTTCTGTCTCTCATCAGAGACCATGTTACACTTCTCTCCATGCTCTCTCCCCCACACAAACACACTAGTTCACACTCATTGGCGTGTTCTACATGTTCATCCCACTGAACAGATGCTGGATGGTTTGCAAACACACACCTACCCACGCTCGGTTACTCAGGATGTACTTGTGGATCTCTTGGGTTTTCATAGCGGAACTTTGTAAAATTCACAAAACCCTTGAGATTCAATCCTTAGAAATTTGAAAGGAATTCATTGCCGCAGAAACTCACACTTAGTCATATAGTCAATTCAACCATCCTCCCCCAGCCATTTCTGTTCCAATGCTCTTATGAATGAAGGCATTGGGGTTCATGGCCCTGAAGATATGAAGATGGTGGATGTCCCAACAGACACTATGAACATTCTACCCTTTAAGCAACATGGCTGTTGGCCAAGTAAATGGAGACAATTTTAAGCCATTTTGTCATTTAGAATGCTTAAAAGTTCTGTCACATTTACTTATAAGACAGTTCATAGTTAAAAACATTAAAAAGTTGCTAAAACTCAAATTTTCTAGGCATTCTAGTGTTTGTGTTTTGAAGTCCAACCTATTTTTTTTTCCAAGTTTGCCTAGTTTCCTTCAGATAAGTGCAAAAAAATGAGCTTTGAAGTTGAACAAAAACAAATTTTTTAAGCAAATTTCTAAATTGTTGGTAGGCTCTATTGCAATAGGCTGCCTGAACATTTCAAGTTTTCTCAGCTTTTTTTTTTTTTTTTTTTTTTACACAATAGTCTTTAAAAAATCAGTTCAAGAATAAAGTACCATTTAGCAAGCCACTTAATAATGCATTGCAGTTTCTCTTCAGCTTCAGACTCAGTTTCTAGGGTTGAGAAGAATGTGAAGTTGAGCCTTAGATTCATGTTGGCCGAACCTTCTAAAAAAGACGACAAAAGCATGGTGAGAACACACAAATTGTGCTCAGATGCAGCCCGCAGTAACAAAGCCACTGTGTAGAGCCATGCATTCATAAAATCCAACTTTAGTTTAAAAAAAGGATGTTTTGTTGCTCAAGACTTTATTGTTATGGGTTTACTTAAGGCTCATAAAACAACGATATCTATTTTTCCACCAGTCAATCAACTGAAAACTATAAGATATATTCGTGAATCTGCAAATCACAGTACCCTACTGTGGCCTTTTCTTTTCCCAGCATGCACTTCTACTTGCATTACACATCTGTGATTGAGATTGTGAAATATGTCGCAAGCTTTATTCAAAATTGAGACTTATAAATGTATTTATCTATTTTTCACCATCAATTAACTATTTGCCACTAGTTTCTTTTTAGGGCAGGAAGAGAAAAGGATGGATGTAGAAGTGATGGGGGGGGATATGAGAAAAAAAAAGAGAGGGGAATTAGAGAGGAATGGTTTCAAGACAGATTGCAGCTATCAATAATATGTTCTCATTGCTACACCTTGCTTCCAACACATTTAGACACGAACACATGCCGGAGGCAACAATCTTCCCGCCAGTCTTTATCACATTAAGGCAACTGCAGTCTGGGGTGAGGTGTAGAGTTTCATGTACAGTTTAAAGAAAGAGAACACACAGCCATTACCTTCTCTCCAAGAAACATCAATACACAGACCATTAAATGAACCCTACCGTACCAAAACTATTGCTACAGCCCTTTCCAAAAGTGTACCAGAGTGCTGTACAGTGACTAAAAGACTCAGTTCAAACCAAATCACATTAGACAAGCTGGTGCGTTCTAGGTGATCTACCTTTATTTAGAAACCTGTGCAAAAAGCATGCACTATAACCATTAACATTTGATTATTTAAAAAAATAAAGCACTTTACATTAGAGTTTTTCTTGTTACACATGAATTTTGCCATTCTGTTCTCAATAACACATTTTTCACACCATACTTTTCTAAAAGGTGTTTTGAATCAGTCATAGTAGTTTGAGTTCATCCTGAGTCTTATCCTATTGTTTTGAAAATAAGGCCAGGAAAGCTGAATAAATAATTGCCTTCGACCACGTCCAGTTAACTAAGTCATTTATTAAGTCATGGTTAAAGACATTTAATATAAACTATAATAATATATATATAAATAATGTCTTTAATCATATTAAACAGAAATCAGAAGTCAATACATTTTCTCACTTGAGTCAAATGCCTTTGGGGAGACTGTGGAGACCCAAATGCACGGAGAAACCAGGAAGATTTATTGAACTGGAACAAATATAGCTACACGGTCTCTTAACAAAACCAGTTGTGATCTTCCGACAGAAAAGTTCTCAAAAAGGAACATGAACAAAGCCAGAGAGAGGATGGAATCCTCTTTTATTTAAAACAACAATTAATGTTGTAAATGCTGTAAAACTTCTCATATTTACAAATAACTTATTACTTCCAGGACCATTGCAAAGCAGTCTGGGATTACTGGGAAAACTTGCAAATCAGCCCAAACACAGCTTCGTAGTTATGCACAGATGCATAACCGTGCTCTCTAAGTTTGAGACCAAACTTGAAGGCGTGACAGCATTGATACAGGAACATGATGGTGTTCCATATATTTGTCTTGTCTGTTCTGCTGACACAACTGTCACGTCTCTAAAAGGTCAAAATCATTACATCGCGACACACAGTGACCTTTCCTCACTGACGGAGCATCTTGAGAGTGTTTACACACGTGTGTGAGAGCGCACATGAGACTCATCCCGAGCAGGTGATGATATTTATCCATCATCCCTGCACTAATTGAATCAGAAGACAAAGAAAACAGAACGGAGCCAGTCTGCAGGTGTGGAGGAATATGAAAGAGGGATGGAGGAAGAAAGATGGATGCCGTTAGCGATAGGGCAGAGGAAGTGGTATTAGGTGGCTAATTGCTTCAGAAAAGGCCATGGCATTACAGTGACAAATATCACCAGCTGTGGCTCACCTTTTATGGATTCCAAATATTAATGTATGCACCGTTTGCTTCTGTCGAAGAAACTACAGTGAGTGACCCCTTAGTTTTCAGAGTATGTGGGCTTCAGGACTGATTTAAAGTGATGATGCGTCTACAACTAGACTTTTTTTTGTTTGCTTAAGACTTTTATGTTTCTGTTTTCTTCCGTGGAAGTCATGATTATAGTTCTAATATTTCAAAATATATATTTCAAGATTCCTGAAAAACAAAGAAGCTTATGAACTATTTGTTAAGTCATAGATTTGTTTTCTTATAAATACATAGATAAAAGAGGAACATACTTAGATTAGGTTTAAGAGGATTTAACAGAAAATGGGGCTTTATTTAGCGTAAACACTAAGAGATCTGTGAAAAGCATCGGTCATAAAGATGCGGAAAATCTCTGAGCTACTTTATAAAAGGAGTTTGTAACTTGCTGGTTGTGATGTATTTCCTGTTCTATCTCAGAAATCAACCAAAAATAGGATTCTACATTTTTCTTTAGGGTTTTGTCAGCATTTATGGGTTTATGCTTTGCTCTTTTCTCACCTGCTGTGCTCACTGTTGATTAAATTCCTGGGATTTGTACATGTTTATATTTAACACAGATTTCTGCTCGCAACTGTGTTATTGACCTCTCGTCAGATGGTCTAGCATTGTACGTTCCTAGTAAAATAAAGACCCATTAATTATGGATAAATAAGGAGGTAAATTCTCTGTTCCAGAACCAGTTTGGTTTAGTTTAGCCTTGAGGTCCAGAAGAAGACGTTTCTGCTGCCATAACTTTCTTAAAAGACTTCATTTCAACATCGTATGCATCTGGATCATTCCTTCTTTAAATTTTGCTCTATTGGGGGTTCTTGATGACACTTGAGGGAATGAACAGTAAAGTTTCTGGCTTCAACACTTGGTGCCTTTTTTGCATGTGTTTCGCATTTGTACTTGGAGCTGTTTGTTACAAAGGGACAGTAATTCATGAGAGGTGCTTATAATCCAAGGTTCAGCCAGAGCAAAAAAAGTTAAGATGATCGTTTTTATATCTTAAAAACGGAAGTTAGGAAAAGAATAGTTTTCAGGTACTTTTCAAAAGTTGAAAGAATTAGAGTTATGAAGGTTATTCCACCAGCAGGAATCAGTGAGTTATAGGGCTCTAGGGGAAGATTTTCCGTGCTTGTGAGATGGTTCCTTGATGCTGCTTTCATTCAGTGAACGCAGGCTTCTTGTGGCAGTGTGGAGAGTTAACAAGAGTGTGCAATACTGTACTTGTTCTTGAACCAAGGATGGGTGTTTTGGACATATTACAAGCTGTAGTGGAGAGTCAGAACAAGGAGAGGATAGCTATTTAATTTGCTCCCGTGAATTCCTGAAAACTGATGAACTTAAGCGCAAAACAGTGTCTAGATTATATGACTGTACAAGAAGGAATGATTTGTCAGGGCTGTTTATCTAAAATCAATGAAGTTCTCAATGAAAGCTCATGGGGTGACTCCAGTGGAATTGTGAAGTTGTTAAGCTGTATTGACAACTCTTGTGTCTCGAGACCCTTGCAAGTGAAGACACAGAGACCAGCGTGCTTAGATTTCAGAACTTAATGCATAACACAGACACTTATTATGGAAAAATAGGGATACTCCTTTCCTAATCAGTCAAAGAACCAAAAAACCAAAAAGTTTAAGAATATAATTTAGTAATAGATACTAGAAATATGGCAAATTTGCTAGCTATAATAGAAAAAGAATAGGGGAAAATTAGATAAGGTTCTCTAGATAATCTAGATGAAGTGCATGCATGCGCGGAAGAGAGAGAGAGAGAGAGAGAGAGAGAGTGAGTGAATGAGGGAGAAAAACAGGAGAATGCAATGATGCACACACTGAAACATTTTTGCTTTATATGTTAAATGTGATCTTTGTTCTGTATTTTATTAAGATAAATTGTGCTGTAGCGGTTCCTATTAGAGTAATCGACTGGATGCCTAGTATATAAGTATTTCTGTGTCTATATGTAAAGTCTACATGTGTTGCTTTCATTCAATGCCCCATGGCCTGTCTGCTTGTTCTCCCTGCAGCAGTGCCATCCATCAGTCTGATGTCATCCTTTAAGACAGATGCAGGGACCCACAGGCCATACGAGATAAAATTATCATTTCTGCACACTACTGCAGACTGTGCATATAGTTTATGTTCCCTCTGCGCTGGCATAAATCCCATGCTTTGGAGCTTTATGATTGGATTTATGAACATCTGACTCATGGCTGGCTCCGTAATTAAAATGAAAGGGAATCTCATTTGAAATGGAAAGAGATGAGAGATTTGTTTGAAAGGAATTGAATACTTGTCTGGGCTAAGATAAGATTGTTAATAATGTGTCTCCTTCACAGAAACCTCCACACCAGAGATGGAGATGACCAAACCCACCCAAGTGCCAGTCGTTGAAACCAGCACCACTTCAAAACCCAGTACGGGTGAGATCATGTGCTATGCATAACCTTTCCTGAACATATAGCTTCAAGTGAAATTCTGAAATTTGAATATTATTGCTAAGCCTCACCTCAAGAGTTGAAAATATTTAAGAACACAGGATTTTTTTTTCTCTCACATCTTGTACAAAACTAGCAGTTTTTAAAATGAGTATTTAGCATCGAGTTTGCAAAAATACAAGTGCCTCTGTTTTATGATCAAATTGGATGTCCATGTATTCCTGGAGATGCTGTAATCCATGAGTAAAAGCAACACAGTCCTCATTTGTCTGCCATTAGACTGGCATTTGTAAACAAAGAAGTGACGCTAAGTGCAGGGTGTTATGAAATTGACAAACTCCACCTCCAACTCCAAGGAAACTTCTGCTTTAGCTGTTCCCATGCACGGACTACTGTTTACATGTAAATTACATGAAAAACCCCTGTTTTCAAAATAACCGGGTACATATAAAACAAAATTTTACTTTTAGGGGAGTGTGTTGTTGATAATTTTTTTAGATATCCTGAGATGTGTGGACAATATTTTTTTCATTAGTTTCCAAAAAAAGGTATAGATAAATACCTTGTTTGTGTGTTTAAATAAATGTGTAATCTATCTTTTACATGTAGCAAAAACACACTTTTACTCTGCAGGGTTCCAACAATCATTTTGCACAAACCTGGAAAGGGCATGGATCATTATTCAAAACGAATGAAAGTGTTTTCATTTCTTTAGACTTTAACTTTGGTCTGGTTTCATATCAATCCTGATAAAATGTAGACAATGAGTCATTTGAAAAATAAAAAAAAGCAGAGATTTGTTGGCATGGAGAGACACGGCGAGATCTCAGATAATTTCCCAGATCACTTCATCAGTAGTACACAGATACACTGAAACATCGTAATCACCTTCCAAATGAAAGATGATCCTCATAAACACACTCTAGTGCTGAAGTTTGTGATGTAGAAACTGAAAGGAACAAGTTTCAGTGGCTTAATACATTATCAGTCTGTTTAAATTGAGCATTTTATGACCGTTTTCTTACAATTCTATTTGACATCTAACCAGTGTGTTGTTCATGAACAATACAAGAAAGAGCTGAAAATTCTGCTCTCATGACTAATTCAAGTATTCAAAAATTTTGGACAAAGTTCTGAAACCTGTGCATGCTGGTTTCTGTGTCTTCACGTGAAATCCTGAAGCTTCAGAAAGAAATTATCCGGAGACAGAACACTGTATATTTCCCCAAACAGTTATCACTTGGACCATCAGTGCTACCCAACTACCCATTGTAGTCTTTTTTTTATATCATTTATAAATACACAATTAGTAAAACATTGAATTATGCAGTTTTTCAGAAACGTCACTGAACTCCCTGATACACTTTAAACTTTTTTTCTGTTAAATTTATGGAGATGACCAATAAGAGATCTTAACGCATACATTAAACTGCAATTAAAGTTAAATGGTAATCTTTGACGTTTTCAACTGTGATCATTCCGCCCATAATGTGATCAGTTTACCTCTAATTTAATTGTATGGTCCTCGTTCTATGTTTTTAAAAATTGGACATAAAGTACAGCATGTTGTTTAGCAGCAAAGCAAAAGAAAATAACCTGAGTGTATATTTTAACATTACTAATACACTTCTCCTTTACAACACCCATTGGTTTTCCTTGAGGAATTTTGTTAGTGGGCTTTTTGAGAGAGTGATTCTGATTTCTGCATTTTGAGGTCAGAGGTCAAAGCTCAGTTTAGCTTTCAGTGCCGTTAGCGTTCTGCCATGCTCGTTGAATATTAATGGGAATGTATTGATGTATTCAATCCATCAGTCACCAGCTCTGCCCCACTGCCTCACAGAGGAGCGTGTGATTTTGAGCAAGGATTGTGTGGTTGGACCCTCGACCCGGATTCTGACCTCAGCTGGCTCCTGCATGGCTCCAGCAAAAGTACCGCCTTGGGCCAAAGTCAAGATCTCTCCATGGGCTCAAACAGTGAGTGAGAGACACGCACACGGACACACAATCACATGCACAGAGAGGTTTTCATGCCTGCAGGCTCCTGTCGGTCTTCATGCTTGAAAACACAAGCGCTCCATTATATAACATTACATTACAGGACAATTCATTATGAAAAGAAGCAATTCATTTTACAGTTTATTATCACCGATGCATGGAAGAAATAGTTTTTAATAGTTTAAAACTTTTTAATAGTTTAGAACTGTTACAGAGGAATTATATTATTATTATTATTATTATTATTATTATTATTATTATTATTATTATTAACAAATTATTTGTAATAAATTTTCTGTTTTATTTGTTTCAGACACCCTGTTCTTGTTTTCTTTGTTTAGTTTTAGTTAATTTATTTTCTTAAACTTTTTTAATGAATTTCATGAAACCAGTATAAACAAAAATGTCCCTGTTTCATGATTAATTTTTTTTTGTATTTTAATTTATGTATTTCAAAAAATGGCATTGGTTTCCTTTTACAGTTGTATTTTATTTATTTGATTGTATTTTATTTGTATTAAAAAATTAAATCCTACTTGTTTTAATCTAGCATGCTAGTGACCTTTAATTGTCTGTGCAAATTGCAAAAAAACTTTACAGACTGCATAGACTAAAACTATTATGTTTTAGGAAATGGTTTAAATAAAAAAAAAAAAAGAAGTTTTTTCACCTGATTTCATTCTGACTCCAAATTAGTTCCCCATTAAAAATTTTCTGCCTGACCCAGAAGAGAAGCCCTTTGACTGTTCCCAGATCAGACATTTCCCTCTCAGACCCCTCAATGTTCTCTGGTAAACCTCTCTGACCTCATTCCCTCTGCTCCCCACATGTCAGACCCTGGCATGAGATCCAGAGGAGGAAAACAGGATGAACGCTCGGCATGCTTTCTTTCCTCCGTTCACTGTCACACACTCTCTATTTCTATCCCATGACACATCGCAATTAGAAGTGCAGAGCAACAATAAAGCCTGGTGCTCCAGACAGGAATAATCTTGGAATGTTGATGATCCCAGTTTAATAAAAGCTGAAAATAAAAAATAAAAAATTGCTGCCTTTTAGATTACAAGTCCATTTAGCTAAAATGACACCAAAATGACTCAAAATTTTAGTAGAATAGTGAAAATTACTTAACATGATTAACTTTTAATTTGTAAGTTCATATTTTCATTTCACTATTTGTAAACATTTATTTATAAAACTACAGCTATAATGACAAATGTTATTTATAAATAAAACTGTCAACTAAATTAAATGAATGCATACTTATGAATTAATAATTGCCATCTCTTATATCTGACTGAAAAATTCGGCAAATTACATTTACGTTTCAACATTTACAAGGTGAGTTCGGGAGAAAACACAACAAGCAGTTTGCAACAAATTTGGTTAATCATGTCATAACTGCTCGCAGAAGAGGTAGATTCAGAATTATTTATTTGCTTTTGAGCCCAATGAACACCATTTTCATGTGCACCAACACTGAGACCCTTGAGTCTACAGCTATCACTATGAAAAGGAATTATTTAATGTGCTTTGTGTTAATAATTAAAGAGATGATTTTGAAAGCAGATGGCCTAAATTAAATGATTGTTGCTTTTTGATACATTAAGTTTTATAAACTGGAGACACATTTAGATAAATGTACCATTTCTACACCTGTCTGTTATACATGGTGTAGTCGTTTGAAAGAATTCTCTCAAGTGTCTTGCGGATTTATTAAGGGTCATGTGAAACAGTGACCCATTTTACCATAGCCAAACTCAGATGCTTTTCTGAACAAAAATTAATATTTATGATGAAAATTTTCACCAGATTCCCTGGGTTAAAAAGAACTAGGCTTTGTGTCGCGTCTTGTTTTCTGGTTTTGTTTTTTGGGGTTTTTTTTGCAGTTATAAAATGAGAAAATGATATTGTATTTTTTTTGTACATGTTCAGGTTTGTTGTAGAATTTTTGAGTAAAGTAATGGAAAAATATTTGCAAAAAAAAGGAAGTTGGTGTCAAAAAATGAAATTATATCAAGCATTGCAAAAGCTTTTTTAAGGTTTTAAAGGTAATTTATTAGAGCAAATTGTAAAGTAGTAAACTAAATGCTCAAAAAGGCCCCGAAGTTTAACATATAATCATCAAATGAATACAAATGAAACATTTTAATAAACATAAACACTTTTTAGAAACACATTTTAGTTGTAAGGTGCAGGAAAAGCATGGGAATTGAAAAGTGCTGGAAGTTGCCAAAGGTGTAAGAACCCTGCTTATATAAAACGTAAAAAATTGTTCAACTATATGGATATAGGCAACTGTTGACTGCTGTTGGTATATAATAATAATGTCCACATAAAAACTCAGATGGTTTTTAACTAGGATTTTACTGATGCAAGCAGTTTGTTCAATGAGGCCGTAATTGAAGAATCGAAGGCATGGTAATCCAAGCTAGCTAAAATGTGTAATGAAAAACACAAAGAAATGTTGGCCAATGAGAAGCCACAAACACGGGTACCACTTGTTGTAGCCAAGTTAACTCAAAATAAACCTGTTTAACATTAGATGTTCAAAAGATTACACATTTTCTGAACATTTTTGTAAAGAGCTTTAATTTCACAAACTCATCAAATGGGAGAAAGTGTTCAACTTTGTATTTTTATTGAATTCAGAAACAAAGTATCCTGTGAAAACTCCAATCCCATCCATGTCTCCAGTATTTCACCTACCTTCCAGGCGGAATTTAGCCCCATGTACTTAGATCCTCTTTAGAGAGATCATTATTCATTTCTCTTCATATATAGCACTTACGATCAAAAAAAGAGACGTTTTTCACATCAATAAAAGATATTCCCTATACTCCCCCCACATCTCTTCTGCGCACATCCCCAGTGAATTTAAGAGGATTGTTATCCTAAACCTATTTTAAATTCATTGCCTTGGAATACTTTAAACGCTCCCTCTCAAAGACTTAACAAGCCGTGCCGACAGCTGCGAGGTGTTATAGGCCGCTTTTTGACAGTTCTCAAAACGTTTAAGACTCCAAATGATCACATGTCTCCTCCTCATCCAATCAGAACCTTTGGAGAGATGCCAGCCGCAACCACATGAGCGTTTTTTTTAAGATCCCTTTGACCTTGAAACGTCTGGAAAGATTATTCACAAATATATAGAGAAGTGAAAGAGTATGCACCTGTCTTGCAGATCTTTCTTCACTCTGGGGGTCATGGCTTGCTCCCATTTGACACTCTTTCAGTCTGGGTGTAGCAAACAGACACCCGCTGTCAACTAAAAAGAGAACACTAGAGCTGTCGCTCATAAGGAACCCTTAAACTAATGATGAGCTGCTTGACTTTTCACTCACTGACTCTATTGACTTTTGCTTATAATCAGACCTTAAACTAGTGGGACAAGAGGAGTGAGATGAGAATACACAAGAAACACATTTTGGGATCAAGAATTTGCTTTAAAGGGATGGATCTGCCATTTTAAAGTGTTAGCAAAGTGGGACTTTCACAAGGAAATATATTATTTTAAATACAAGCGGTAGTTTCTCAATAATTATGATAGTTACATGTACTGTACTGTCCAGCAGACTTAAACGTCAATGTTTTTTTCTTAAACTCTTTTTTCCCCCACTTTATTTATGAGCAATTTCTTTATATTACATTGTTGTTAAAATGTTGCGTCATGCTAAAGGTAACATATAGGGTAATGTAACATAAATTTAAATGGTATGGGTTATGTTATGTTACATTATGTTATGTTTTGTTCAAATATATTATTTTGTTTCAATGTGTCACGTTATGTTTGTTTCCATTATGTTTTGTTTCAATATGTTTGTTTTAATGTGTTGTTTTGTTTCAATATATTTTGTTTTGTTTGATTATTTTACATCATGTTTTTTTTTAACTTCATGTAACATCCTGATTCTATTATTTAGAGCACAATGTTTGAATAGATTCTGAATATTTATTAATTTATTTATGAGAATTAGAGGACCAGACATTACATGTAGTTTTTAAACATTTTAGTTTCTTTTAAAAAACATATGGATATTTAGCTGTTTCTGTACAGTTAATATAAAACAGATTAAATATATGTACAGTAAGAAACATGATGAAACACTGTGTGTTTTTTCCAGGCTTGGGTAACTACCTGTACATAGAGGCCAGTCCGGAGACAGAGGGTCAGAAAGCCAGGCTCCTAAGCCCCAGCGTGGATCCAGAGACGGGGCCGTTGTGTTTACTCTTCTCCTATCAGCTGGAGGATGAGGGGACTCTCAGAGTCCTGCTGCAGAACAGAGAGAGAGAGGAAACACTCATCTGGTCCCTGAGAGGAGACCAGCCACCAGTCTGGAGTGAAGGACGCACCATCATCCCACGATCACCGAACGAGTTTCAGGTTAGCAGATTGAGTAAACAAAAACATTAATAGATTTTACACGGGGAAAGCTGCTATTCAATTTTTATGCTTCATTTGTTCCTTTCGTGCCAACCCACAGGTGGTCATCGAGGGCTTTTTTGAGGGCACCAAGGGCCATATTTGGATCGATAATGTTCACATGAGTCTTAACACGCCGCTAGAAGAGTGCACTCGTAAGTCAGCATGTTTCATCTCTTTCTTACATCCTTCCTTTGTCATTTAATTCTTCCATTTTCGTTTATCATCAACAGTTAAGCTCAAGCCTGAGTATTATCTCCAGCAGATGTTTCTCCTGCTGTTTCCTGTGAAGTCGTCTTTATCTCTTCATTACAGATACCATGTATTTCAGTTCCAGCATTTTCGCCATAATTCTTTCAATAAACCTCTCCATTTACTATGATCAAACCTAGCCATCACAAGCACTATCTGAAAGAGCTTCTCAAAATAGATTTTGTTAACATGAAACGAGGACACAAACCAAAAAATAGTGCGCCATGTTGTTTGCCATCAAACGCAAAATGTAGAATCAAATCTAGGCCACAAATGCCCCTGGGCCTCGATGCTAATCTATGTTTCATTATTTCCTTCGCGCTTTTCCTTCCATGTTTGTAAACACAGCTTTTGTTGATCGCCTGAGCTTCTTGAGGATTGATTTTGAGCTGAAGCTTGGTGGGTTAGTTTGCCAAGGGATGCTTCACTCAAAAATGACAGTTTGGACATTGTTCACCAGCTCGGTTTGTTCCAAATTCTGTCTTGTGTTGAACACAAATGAAAACATTTTGTTTTTTAATGCCATCCAGAAAACAAAAACCTTGATAGCAAATGATGTTTTGAATCTATATGAAAAATACAGTGGATCCCATTGTAAATGTAGATT
Organism: Danionella cerebrum; assembly: GCA_007224835.1. Lineage (NCBI taxonomy): Eukaryota > Metazoa > Chordata > Actinopteri > Cypriniformes > Danionidae > Danionella > Danionella cerebrum. The sequence goes on from SRMA01024038.1 coordinate 37,171, forward strand.
CCTAAATGTAAAGGTAAAATAAATGTGAAATTCAATTAAAATGAATGAAAATATTATTGATAATAACCCTGCGTCATTTTGATAGACATAGTTACAGACTTTTTTGTTGCAAAAATAAATAAACATCTTCTCAGTTTTGACTTTCAAAGGCAGTATGACCAAGAAAACAGAACTTACCATTAAAAACAAAACTTAACCAATCAGCAGTAAGGGACCTGTGCTGAAATTGTGTTTTACAATCTGATTTGCTGTGTATAAACACACACTAGGCGGGGTGTCCGAAGGAAGCCACCGAAACTCACATCATTTAATAGTGAGGCGATGGGTGGTGGTGTTTTTCTTTTGTTTGTTTTGCAGCTGATAGTCAGAGAAACTGGGTGAACTGACTGTTTAAAAGGGCATACCAGACAATTAGGCAGACCACCCAGAGCTAATTGGTTAATTGTCTGCATGTGCTGCTCCCGACTCTTTGTTGATAGCATCCCAAAGTAATAATCCTTGAATTACTTTGTCTCTGAGCTTCATATTGTACTTTAATTCGTACAAAACTATTGAAATAGAAGTAAATAAATCAATCATAATAAAAATATGAAGAGATGAAGTGATCTATTTGGCAGGTGCTTTTATCCAAAAGCGTGCATTTATTTGGAAAATCACAGATCTCATCTTCAAAAAAGTTTAAAAAAGCAGCATAAAGTGAATGCTTATTAAAAATAAAAGGCTTTAAATACAGAAGGAATGTAGGGTGTCTGTTTTATGGTCAAAGATGTCAAACACCAGTTTGCTATAATAGATGAAGTGACAGTTTTGACTAAGACTCATTTTTGTTAGTTTGGTAAATATTGTATGGGGCACTTTTCCAGTGACCTCCATTCTGTGGAAATTCGAAATAATTTCTCTTTACTGAAGGGTGATATTTCCATTAAAGTCATTCAAACATGTCCACATGCCCAGCACTGCTCCATTTCTCAGAACTGAAAACCCTTGATTTAGTCATTTTTGGCTTACACTACCTCAGTTTGGCACAGTCTGTAGCCCCGAGACTTGGTGGTTCATTTCCAATCCAGAACTCGTAAGCCTCCTGAGCTTGTCTTCCACCATGCGTCTGCTGTGATGCTTCCCAAAGCATGCTGGGAAAGGGTCTTATCAAGCCCTGCAGTTCCCCCATAAAGAGATCCCCAAGCTGCTCGCCCTCATGATGGTTCCTTGTTTTTTGGATTGTTTGCAACTGAAAAATTCATGCAATATTCTCTGCGTTTCTGTGCACCTTTTCTATAACTTTTGAACAAAACAGACTTTAAAGCCATCAACTTTGAATCTGAATCTTTTCTGAACTTTTGTGAGAACAAAACTGAGAGAAAAAAAAGGAATGTAGGAAATTGCAAACATTATGTGGGGCAAACTCAAAACAAGACAAGAGACTATGCGGGTCATATTTCATTCCTAAAAGTCACGGACTGGGGGATTCTTGGCATCCTCCACATCATGTTTTCATGGCCATAAAGCACAATTGTGGATATCTGTTCTTTAACCAGATTAGCATTTCTAAAGTTATTTAGTCATGGAAGTTGGTAGTTAGGAGACCCATGACATACCCAGCTTATGATCGGCCATTTTTCCTGTGCCCCCTGGACAAACTCCACCTTCTCCTTGAAAGTCATTGAATGATGAACCTTTAAAATGAATTCCTCCTCAGATTTCGACAGGTCTTTTTTACAGGACTCCTCTCTAGCAATTGGGCTGTTGGTTGCCCCAGCAACCACTTCAGCAGAGACTCTGGGTTTGGTTTAAACCATTTGGGAAATTTTGACCCTTCCCTAGCAACTATTCTGTTTACCCTAACACCTATTTTAGCAGATTTATATTTAAACTGGAAAGTCTGGTTTATATCACTTATGAAAGTTTGACCCTTCCCTAGCAACCACATTGTTTATTGTAGCAACCAGACAATTTGATTTATGTGTCATACAGTTGTGAAGGTTGGTTCAAACCAGACTGCTAGGAAGACCAATATATCTACATCAGATAATTTTTATCTTGACTTTTAAGCTGTTGTTTGCCCAAATATTTGCCACATGAAGTAATTTAAAAAAAACCGAAGTGCTGTACATTAAATATAGTGTACATGTATTGACATCAGTTCTCTCTCTTTTCTCTCCTGTGCTCTTCCCCACCCTTCTGTCACTCATCCAGAGCCCTTTGCTGCATTCCCCCCAGATATGATCGGTGAGTCTCAAAGCTCTGCCTCGAGTGAGAATGTTTGCACTTCCTGCTGTCCTTTACCTCCTAGCATGTGCTATTTATTCATTCAGTTGAGGGTGGGTGATGATGGTTCTGGGTTGGATGATTTTTCAGGGATTCTATGCTAAGGCTAATAGTGATCACGAAAAGGTTTGTCACTGGCTCTCACTCAGTGTTTTGTAGCAGGTGACATTTTAAATAAGTATGAAAGCAATTATATAATATCAGTACCTTCACATTAGCCTCTAAAAAATTACAAGATGAATATTAAAACAGCTTCATGGTGAAACACCAAAATTCAGAAGAACGCCAAGCACAAACTGGTCAACTGTGCCAAAAAAGTGGTGTGTGCAGAGGCCTTTGGATGAGAGTTTGATAGTGATCATATGGAATCTGTAGGAGGACTTAGTTAAAATACAAAGTTTGGAGTTATTTTATAAAATTCAAAATAGGTGACTTCCTGTCGGTTTTGTAAACTCACTCCAATTGACTTTTTTGTAGGGCTTGGTCCCTTTACATAGGTGTTTCACATTTCAAAAATGTACTTCAAACACACTCTGAAATAGCAGTGTACAACTGAAGAAAATGGGATATTCTGTGTTGCCACTAGGTGGTCTATAACTGATACTGTAAGTTGCTAAAGAGATATTTTCAGATATGGACTCTTAACATGCATGGAAATTTGATTCCACTCGGACATTGATAATAACATGGCTGAGTTATTAGCAACTTCCTGTGTATGTCAAAATTTGCTGTTGTGCACACATAGTTTAGCATAGTCAAACAAGCTTTGCAATTTAACATATCATATTTATCAGGATGAGATGAGCAGATAAAATCTCTAGGAGGAGTTTGTCAACTTCTTCTTGATTTTGGAAACATGATTTATATTACTTGTATTTAAGTCTTGGTACCTTACACATCTGTGCCAAATTTAGTTTGTGTATGACAGCCATTTTTGCCAATTTTAAACCAGAATCAGACAAATAATTTAACCACTTCTGACATATATTTATTTGGTATTTGGGAATCAATGATGCTTTGGCGAAATAGGAGCGATGTGGCATTTTTTCCTGCAAAGAGGCAACAAATGGGTTGCAGCATTCTGAAGAGCATGCAATCTAGCCAACATTGACATGTTAATAGTAAAAAGCAATGCAGTAGTCTATGTTCAAACTAATTAGTTCATGGACGACAGTCTCCAGAGCATGTTTATCCAGCAATTGTTTCACTTTCATTGGTAATTTTGAGTTTATCATCAAGAGCACGTTTGAGACTTTATTAAGGAGGATGAAGAATCAGAAATATGTAATAATTTTCTTTTTTAAATTTCACAAAAAAATCCAGGTGTCTTGTCCATTTGGGGCCAGAGGATGACGGGAATTAAAATTAGTTTTTTTTAGGATCCCAAAGGTTGAGCAAGCATGAATTGTCAGGGTTTTCAGAGTATGTCACAGCCACAAAATGACAGTGTTGACATTCAAGAAATATTTTCTTGAAATAGGAGAATGTTGAACCTCACAACACCAAGATTTGCTCTATAGCATGAAATATTCCTGAACACTTCACCTTCTGTCACAGCTCCCCAAACTATGTTGCCGTTGTACCATTTTATGTCAGAGACTGTCGATGCCCTACACAGAGTACAGCAATCCCATCCAAATCCTGCAAGTCTATTTCTGAGCTAGCTTTCTTCCCAGAGCCAAGCAACACTATATCAGAATCCTGGGAAGTATCTGAAGGTTTCAAACTTGAATCCAAAATCCTTTGTGACTCATTATATTTCAGGTGTTACCAATGTTGCAATAGGATGCAAGGGGAAAATCTTATTGAAGGGCATTTTAGTCTTAAGTAAATGCATGCTCTTAAACTTGGCAGGTTTGCTTCAATTACAATGCTCTGGTGAGGGTTCTCTATTTGTGCCATTATATAGCCTGATGAAAACCAAATAAGCAGGCTGAAATTTCTGAAAAGATGGGTCATGTTCCATATTCAAGCAATCTCTGAGGCTAAGTATAAACGCAATACAGATCAAATGCATCTAAGCAAGCCAAAAACAGGACACGATGTCCCAAATAGCTGAATAAAATGACCAGACATTTTATGAAAAATGATGTATGTTAACAAACAAGGAAATACGTTCACTGATTTTTGGTCAATGATCTTTGGTTCTCAACTGTTTGGTTCTTCGTGAATCTTTCTATAGAAAAAAGTAACCTTAAATCACAGTCACTTTGCTAGTTATTATTAATCAAAAGTAAAATTTACACCATATATTATAAATGAACACAGAGACTCCTGACATAACCCACCAAGCGCATGAACAAACTGAAGCACCGTGATTCTTGTTGCTATTATTTAAATGGTAAAAAATACCCCAAACTGAAGTTTTTGGTAAATTAGGAGCCCCGTTTCCTGTTGTGAAATCTATGTCAGTAACAGAAACACATAGAGCCATGTTCCTCTCCATAATGAGCAGCTGAGTCAAGGTCTAAGGCTGAATATAGAATAACAAGATGTCTGCCTCTGCCACTTCTAGCTGGATGCCGGCATTGCATTAGGCTCAGGAAAGTCTCGTTGGAGATCTTGGAAAGGTTTTTTTTAGTCATTCCTTTCTAAAAAGTTCATTTCTCACACATTGTTTACTAATATATTGGCGAAAGAGAAAGTTAAACTTGGAAAATCTGTGATTGTATTTTTTTTTTTTTTTGATATTTCATTATTTACATCCAAAACCACCAGAAGGTCTTTAATTAGAGGATTAATTTTGAGTTCTGTTAACATTTCTATTAAAATAATTGATTATTGAATGGATGGATGTGTTTGTATGTTCACTTGAATGTTTACATTTTCTTGGTTGGAGTATTTTTCCATAATATTTAATAATATTTAAATTATAACACACCTTTGTTTGTTGTACAATAGTTAGTTTAAATGATTGTTTTTTTATTTACATATTTTTTGTTGTTACTATTGATAGCACATTAATATTTATATTTAGTTGTTTACTTGTTTATTTGTTTATTATATCTTTATATCTATATTTATATATATATCAACTATTTTGATTTGATTTGGTTTTTTTTTTGATTGCGAAATCAAAATAGTTAATAGCGAAACTACAAAATAGAGTAAAACAAATTCGCTGAAACTTTAGCACTTATTTACAGTCCTTTGTAAAAAAAAAAAAACCTTGCAATAAAGTGAATCTGAGAGGATTCGGGAAGAAACATATCACAATGCATGTGCCTCTGCTTGGCAAACCAGCCTCATGTTTGAATGCTGCCCCAATGTACCCCAAGACATATCCGAGAAGGAAACTACCAGCACCATCTATCTTTGAGTGCTGCTGGAGAGCCGCTTGTCTCGAAACCCAGCATGCAAATGATTTATTATGTGTCGTTCCCCCTCCCCAGGAATAGTCTCAGGCACTGTTTATTTACAACATGCTTGGACTCTGACTCAAATGCCTATTTGACAGCACGTTACATAACTGCATTGCATTTACAGCCATTGTTTCACTGCACATGACGCTACGCTACCAAACTTAGACCTCTCAGTATCTGTTCCTCTTGTCGAGACATGGAGAATGAAGCATCTTCTCAATCAATACAGCATCTTTCATGGCATATGTGTGTTTGCATTTGACCAAGAAGGAGTGTGGCATCTTTTACAGCTTGTATATCTCTCCACCAGGGGGAGCCCCGCCTGGAAAGAGTGACCCAACAATAGATTCGCTGTCAATGCCACCTGTTTTGCCCAACTGGTATTACATAATGGCCGGCGGAGGAGCTGTATTGTTCCTGGTGATTGTCATAGTCATGGCTATTTGCTGTCGCCATCTTACAGCCAGGAGGAACCAACCCACAATGGCCTACTACAGCCCCCACAATGCACACTACCAGAATGGTGGTATGCAGAGGGCTGGGGTTGCACCCAAACTGACTGTATGGGTTGAAAAGGGTGATGGGAATTCCTACTGGTGAGACCTGGAAATATGGCCTTCTGAAAGGAAGTCGACTGAAGCAGAATTTCCTCTGAAGAGTTGAAGAATTTCAAGGAACAATCTCAGAAGATTAGAAGCATCCCAGTTCTTTGAGATGACTATATCCTTGATTTTTGTGATATTTTCTTTCTTGGAGACTGACAACCTTGTCTTACTGGTGTGCTCAGCTTGATCTTGCCAGCTTGCACCTGTCTGGAGGGGTCTTCTCCAAATGTGAATCATGATGGACACACGTGATGGGGCTTTATCACTGATCTGATGTGCTGTGCTTCCAATGATTCAATCTGCTCAGAGCACTTGGGAGTGGTTGTGGACATCCAGCCTGACACAGTGTTTGCACTTGGACTCATCACTGAGATGGATCATGAGAATGTCTGTATTTTAACATTGAAGAGCTTGGGAGGAGATCTCCAGAGAAAGAGGACATGAAGCTTATGAGAGCCCTCTCAAATGTGGAGAACATGCTTATAAGCACTGTTTGAACACAACTCAAGCATGATTTAACTAGGATCAAAGGATGGTGAAGTATAGCTATAAAGGTTTCTGCATGTAAACCACTTGAATCGATGGCCCACCCAAGATGATACAAAGCAGAGTTGATAACTCCTGCTCCTAAAAGTCCATTGTCGTGCAAATGTGTTCCTTAACCAGCCACATGTCTAGAAGTTTTGAAAGATGCTGAGTTATTGATCGTGCCGTCATTGAAATGGCGTTTGGTGATCAGGAACATGACCCTTTAGGCATGGGTTAGGGTTCTCCCTGATGTAAACCAATGCTGTCAGGATTAAGATTCCCTTTAAAGTCATCATGAAATCTGCCTTCAGTGAGTGATTGGATGGTTCATATTTTGAGACAAATAGTGAATTATTATTAACTGCCTGATGTGGGGGAAGATGGCAGGCAGTTTTCAGTTGCTTAGAGACAGTTTCAACAGTTAGCTATAAATTACTGAATCATAAACATCTGCACTAGAATCCTCAAATAAAAAAAAAATACAAATAAAAAACAGTTATATGGTGTTTTTGGTATATCAATGGACTCCAATTTGGTTGAAATTACCAACAATCATCTTTGGGATGAATGTGGATTGACATAAAGGGTGAAAGTCTTTATTTAAGGCATTTTGATTATTTATCTGTGAGTAAATAAACATAGTATAATTTCGGGACTTTTATTTTGAAAATGGCACCTTCTGGTAACCCTAGGATATGACAATTAATATACAATGAGATCGGCATATAAGTTGTGGGGAAGTTCAACACAGTCAGCATCCACTAAATTGGCTATACATATTTATTAAGACACTAAATATTTTTTTTTTTTATAATTATTTTTAAAAGTCAAAAATAAATAAATAAATCTAAGTTCAATTTCACCTTTCCTTCACGTACCATCTTCCTGTTCCACTTGAGGGGTAAGGGCTTGGTCACTGCAAAGATATGAGACATTACTAAGGCCGATTTCACTATTTATGCATAAGCAACATGGGATCTTTTAGACGACACACAAAAGGAGCAAGTTAGCTGTAATACTGCAATCGTTTTTGCATCAGATCTATTTTTTCAAGGGCTTTCACATCGCCACATGGCCAAAAATATTCAGACTCAGTGTAAATTAAAAGGAAAAGAAAACCTACAGTAGCTAAAATCTGAAAGCAGCATACTAACTAAGCAAACCAAACATAACATGTGACAAATCCCAATAAATAAGAGGAAAATCCAGGGGCTGTATTGTAAAGAGAACGGGGAAGATAAAGCAGACAAAGTCACGAACTGACTTCTGAAGTGTGGTCTTGAAATTGTAATCAGTAGGAAAAGCTGACTAGCTTAGAATTCTAGAATGTGAAAAGTAAGTAAGTAGTGCACAAACCCCTTTCTACTTCTCAGAGGTGGGACCAAGTCACTGCTTAACAAGTCAAGTCTTGAGTCAATACAGGGCAAGTCCAAGTCAAGTCTTGAGTCAATAAGATTCAAGCTGTGGCGCAAGTCGTTTGCCATATTGTCATGTCGAGTCTGACTCGTCATATGACTCAAGTCCTCACCTCATCTGACCTGTGCATGCCACACTCGTTGATCCTGAATTCACTTCAATAATGGACAAATGAGATGCAGTTGAGGCAGGCAGGTCACATAATGGTATTACACCGAATTTGACTACTGTTTTAATTTTATATAGTAAGTACTTCTTTTCTGAAGGTCGTTGACATCTACTTGTATGTGGACATGTCTTATAACAAACCATATAAATCCTTAATTCAAAAGGTATTTGGGAACCCTAGCCTAGTATGAATGTGCAAAATAGAGCCACTAAAGGGTAGAAATGGAATTGCAGCAAAGCCTCTTTCGGGAATCACAAACAAGGATCAAATTGAAAATTGTCATAAAGCTCCAAAAGTCTGTTTTCTGAAAATACTCAATACACTATATGGATACTATAATAATCAAAAATGCTGGAATAATCCTATACTTTTTCGTCATCCAATCAAATCTCAAAGGTAAAATCAAGGCAAATCTTCCACTCCTCTTGTTTCAAATTAAATCCATCATTGTGGAAGTAAAACTGATTGCAGATGTGCTTACATGTTGACTTTAAACAATGATTAGATATTGTACCACCAAAGATGGGCTTAATTTAAACCAGCTGATGGCACCACCTTTCAGATAAGAGATTATTGGAATGATGGTTTGCGTGAGGGAGTCTTTCATGTTTTGTGTTTAGTGCTTTCTTTGTATCTTTGTCACAGTTTTTTTCCCCCTAAAGATGCTCAAAAAGCGTCGGCGTCTGTTATTCTGAGCAAATGCTTGATGGTGTTGAGGCTCCAAAAACAAGTCCCATAAACAAAGACAGCTGCTTCTTTTCACCATCTATATGGGATAGGGGAGATTTTGGGGACTGCAGATATCAGCGTTTGGTTGTAATTTGGCTTTGTTGAAGCATCAAGAATGATTAGCAGTAGATCCTGAAGCTTCAGGAAGGCAATGCTTTAAAGAGCTTCATAAACAAACTGACATTTTGCTCAAACATGAAACTCTTGAAGCCATTTGTTTTTAATTGTCACTGTCTTATGGCAGAATGTCTGACCGGCCTGTAGCAAAAAGGAGTTGAGGAAATGATAGAATTTCCATTTTCTTGTGAATCATATCATTAATAAACACTGCATATCTACAATCATGCCTTAAAACATTTCAGAAGGTCTTACTGTCAGAATGAGACAAATAGAGCTGTTCAAAATGGAAATAAAAAGATAAAGACCTCAGGCTCCTCAGGGAATGTTTAATGCCTTTTGAGCTGTGGTGTGGTAAGATGTTTTGGCACCATCAAGCGATTTACTTTAAAGCATCCACTTTATCGCTCTTTTCTTCCCTAAAACATATCTCCTTCCTTTCTTTACTCCTAATATTTTTAATTAGTTAATGGACCAGATAGCATTTATAAAAGACCTTCTGACTCCCACCCCCTCCCCTTTCACAGACTCTGAAAGCCACGTTAAATAATGAGAGCATCCACACGTTTCCTTACAAAGGCACGATGCCAAACCTCCACTCTTCTTGCTTTATAACGAACAGTTGACCCAAAAATAGTTCCCACTTCTTTGCTTCTTCAGTAGAAGATTAAAAAGTTGTTTTAGTTAAAACCACAACTCTGGTGGCCTTTACAATAAATAATTTAGTTTTAAAAAAAGCAATCCACCATATTTATGTTTGATCAGTTTGGGGTTGGGAATTGATTTTGGAATTCATTTTATTCCTATTAATATTCACCACCTCCCCCTCCCCCCAGCCCCTTCAGCTATCCTTTCTGGAACTGGTTGTCCAACGTCTTAAAGATTTGAAAGAGCAGTAAGAACAGCGATAGTTGTTGTGTTTCCATTCGCTGGAATCAAACTTGAGAATAAATTTGCATAATTGAAATCAATAAAAGTTCCAAGAGTGCCGAATTGTAAATTGTATTAAAATTGTATTAAACTGTTCAGGGTCGATGAGGTAAAGGTTATGCATAAATAATGGCTGTAAATCCTACTTCAACAAAACTTGAACTTCTTACATCTGCTGGTGATGTCACACCACAGCAGCCAATAGGCTCTCATTTTGGGTTGTTCCGAATTCTCATAGAACAACACTGTTTAACTGTTTGTTACTGTATGTTGGGACAAATGGGATGTTTTGTTTTTTTGCGATATCCATACCTTTTTAAGAAGAAACTTTTTAACAGAATTACTCACTTGAAGTTTCAAGTTAAAGTCTTTAATGTTCTACTGCAGCAAACTACGATAACAACTTTTGGGATTTTGATGAAACTCAATGATTCAAGCATCTCATCATAAACACTTCTCTGCTTAAAATGTGCCACAGAGCTTACTGTAAGAGGTGATGAGGCTTCTGAGTGAATTTGATCTTGGTGATGATGCACTTTGATTTAGGAAGAACCTTCTAACTGTGTTCAGCCTATACCTCAACTCTGAAACTAGTACACTGTTAAAATGCGAATGTGATCAGAATATTTTTGCTCGACAAATTTCTGTCTTGAAGACCGGCTTTTAAATTGTGACAATAAAATCTTATTTTTCTAATCCTCATTTCTTTCTGTTCATTATATCCTCCCAAACCATGCAACCCTGGCACCAGGTTTTGTAGTTTATCATTAAAATATGACTTGCTTTCATTATACATTGTTTAAAGTAATATTTAGTGTCATTTGAAATCTTAAACTCTTTGTTTTTTTGTCATTTATGCTACCAAAAAGTAGGAGTGTAGCAGTACATTGTATCAAAATATATCAAGATACAAATTTATCACAATATATATAATGGAATTTCTGGGATATTTCATCTGAACTGTATTTGTTTCTTGGAGTCATGGTGCATCTGGTCAATATTTTACAGTTTTTATTTTTGTTTACAATTATAGACAATTATCCTTTACTGACATATTAAATGAGAGACAGGAAGAACATTATAAAACAATCTATATCATTTAAAAGGGGTGACTTATGCAAATGTTACCCTAATGAATAGATGATATTAAATTCTCTCTCACAACTTAAACTAGACCCTAGATTTCTTAGCTTTGCAATACCAAAATGTAAAATTGAACATTTTTTCCAATGATTATATAAATCATAATATAAATAGTTTCAATAGTTGGGTAAAAATATCTTGACGCATATCATATCATGGACAAAATATCAAGATGTGCATAGTATCATGAAGAAAGTGTAATGTTACACCCCTGCAGAAAAGTTATTTTACCTAAAATCCATAGTTACTACATATTCATTGGTCATGGAATGAAAAATAAAGTTACAAAAATATCTGCTCTGGTCTGCTATTTTAGCTATATATCTATCTGTCTTAGTTAGCAAGACAAAAGCTGACTATTTCATCCTACCTCTGTCCAATATCACCAAAATCTTTAACAAATATTCAAATTCCAATTTGAAAGAAATTCAATCCAAATTTCCTGGCAATGTGATATTGTCATGTTCCGGTCCAGACGTTGCATAATTTTTTTAACAGAGGCTGCAATATCCCCATATAAATGCTGAGAAGCATCCAAATCAAGAACCTGCTGTCACCAGTTACATCTAAATAATTTTGGTTGAATCAAATTGAGGATACTTTTTTTTCCATTTTTGCCTGACAAAGAAAAAAAACTTTATTTGTATGCAAGGTCTGAGAAATACAATATTAAAACAAAAAGGTTTAAAAGTATTCGTTTTATCACTGGCTGAACAGTGTTCGCCAAAGCTCCTTAGAATGAGACCATTTGTGTTTGTAGGCCAATGCTTGTGGATAAAAGAAGCTTTTGAAGATACATTACTTACATAATGATAGTGGACAATTAAAAAAACACAGAACTGCTTGCTTATCATGATTTTGTTAAAGCTTCTAAAGAACTGACCTTTGGGTCTTTCTCGCCACCTCTATTCTGAATTATCAAACTTGCAAATTCATATCAACAAACTTCACTGTAAGTTTTGATTATGAAAAACATGAGTTCAGCCTCTGTTCTTGAATGTTTCTGAAACTTTTCAGTAGTTTTTTCAGTAGGCTTTTCCTCATCACGATAGCTCCTCAATGATATTCACTGGCAATTCCTTGAAGCAGAAAGTACATTCTGTACAGTAATGATCTTTATTTCAGTGTTGTTTTCCTTTCTTCCCACAGTTAAAAAGCCAGCTGTTGGAAATGGACGCCTCTTCACTGAGAGGGATCATATAAATGCAGGTTGGTTTCGATTCAGACATTGTTTTTCAATAAAAGCCAAAGCATGTTATGAACATAAAGGGACTGGAGATTAAATAAGCCATACAGAAAAATTCAATGTAGAGGCGGGGGTTTGCCGGGGACAGTGTATATGGGAAAAACGTACAGTTCAAATGTGATTTGTTTTACAACTTTGATTGTTCTACAAATGAAATCTATACACACACAGAACAGCTTAGTTTGTGCAAACACTGCTGTTAGGAAACTAATCTAAAGCTAACTTGTTTAAGTAAAAGCTTAATGATACTTTTTAAAATAAATTAATTATTAATAAATTATATATATATTTAGGGTATCTGCTTTAGAGCAGGAAGTGACATCATCGTGTCTGCCATATTTGTAGCTTTATGTCATCATAGCCATAGACTCCTACTGAGAGAAACTAAAGTAAACTATTTTTTATTATTACTTTTTGAATTGTATTTTCTTAGACTCCTGGTAGAAACTAAGAATACACCTCCCCCATCTTTATTGGTGTTCAAACACATGCTCACTTATTCATTTTTGTTGTCAAAAATAAAATACATTTAAAAAAACCAGAGTGAACTGTAAAAAGCTAAATTACTACAAATGAGCAAGACCTTCCTAAATGCATCTATGACTGGATTCGCTTGAGATGGGGTTTAAAGCTAGATCAGCTCTAAATATTTAAAAATACTGTTTACTAGAGAAACAACGGTTTAATCTAGTTGAAAATAGCATTTCAATTCTGATTAGTTCTCAACTATTTATCAGTAAACATCATCTGGTGCTTCTTCAATACGGTTATCTATTAAATCAGTTTCCTGTTCCATTTCATAAGGAATTCTTTCACGTGACATTACTGAAAGCTCACCATTTCCTTCCAAAGCCCTCCTTTTGGCACAAACATGATGTGATGCATCTGTGCATATGCTTCTACGGCTAGTTCTGACACGGGTTTCAGTGGGTTTGCATGTGTTGGTTCATACTCGCATTGCCCTCACCCCTCATTTCTTCACAAAAACAATCATCTCCGGTTATCAGGCATTCCACCCTCCTCTTTCCTGCAAACACACAATTGGAATCCATCTAACAACTCATAAAGACCTCTTTGTTTTTGGCTCTTTCTGCATATAAATAAATAAATAAAGGGATGAGCTAATTAGGAAATCTGTTCATCCTTATAGACAGATAGCCACCTCCATCTGTCTTTCTTTCAATCTCTCAGACTTCCTTTATCAACATCTTCCATCTTTTTCTCATTATCCCCCAACTCAATACAACATAATGCATTCTGAGCTTAGCTCACACTTAACAAAAGCTGTCAATCACATTGGAAGCCATTAGTTGAAAAGGGAAATTTGTTTTAACAAAATGCAACAGATATTCAAGTGAGAAAACAGCTCAGCTGGTGTGAGCTCCTGGCACAGTCTTGCTGTCAAAAGCTCCCTAATTAAGCCTAATGCAAGCATTGGTGCCAAAGAGGAGTTTACAGCCTAGTTTTGTCTGATGAAAACAGCTAACCCAACACTCTTCTATCTCAACCTAAGCCTTTTTTATGACTTAATCTATAGTCCGAAATCATATGTAGATACATGGAAACACAGCCCCCAGTTATGATTACCTGATGAACCTTTTGTCAGAAACCTATGGGTGATATCATCGACATCAGATAGTTGTATATGGATAGTTGAAATACAATAAAACTATGCCATTGGTTAAATGCAATTTTTTAAAGACTGTGTCATGCTACACTTAGTACAAATGAAACCTACCTGTTAATTAAGTAAAAAATGTTTACATTTTATTGCACCCATAAGATGCCACCAACAGGATATAAAACTATAACTAAAAAGAAAATTATTTCCGTCATTTTTTTTTATTTCTTTGGTTATACCACAATATTATGTCTATGATAAAATACGTATCACAATATTAAACCATAATTATCAAAATAAATAACTATTTTAACATCAAATACTACATATCAAGGTTTAAGAGGTCTTTGGAAAATAAAACAGAATTTAAAAAGCTGTAAATCTAATAGTCACCGTCTAGTTTGATTTGTATTTAAGTATATTATACCCCACTAGCGGGCTGTAAAAATGTTTTTGCACTCAGAGCATGTGGCTTTTAAGTAACAAAGTCAAGAAATCATTTTATACTAGTTTCATACATTTTTTTTTGTTTTTGTTTCTCAATAAAAGTGTACTGCTGTGTGTTTTGGAATATTCCTGTAACATTTATTAATCACTATATCTAGTGACACAGTATATTGTTACACCCGTAGTCACTTAACAAAGTTGTAAAATAAAAAGTCATTACACCAAGTTGGGTTTTTATTAAATCAGAAAGGCAGCACATATGCACAGACCCCTTTTAAGAACCATAAACATAGTTTTGCAAAAGTACCTTAATATTTCCTCATGTTAATTACATCAAAGTATGTCTTGGGTACCTTGAAATGTAACTAATATTAGGCTTTACAGAAACAGCCTCTTTGTGTCTACAAGTGTCAGAATTTCTCACCAGAACTTTCTCTTTAACTGCGCCCAGCTGGTGGAATAAAAAAGAAACAAAAAAATAATAATGAAAACCCTCTGAAGCACAAAACTCATTTTGAATCAGCTGGAACCTATACTGTGAGCATGTCTTATAATTAACTAACTCCTTGTGTTTTTTTTTCCCCAAACTCTAAGTCGCTTTGGATAAAAGCATCTGCTAAAAGCATAAATGAAACATTTTTTCACAGTTTTATGTCCAAAGGCCAAATATGCATTATTTAGAACATCATCTCATGTACTTTCTTTTCTTCTCGCTACGACAGGCTTCCAGTTTCCAGAGTGGAGTACAGTCGAAACTCCTTCAGAGGCTCCGGTGACTCATATGGTGGATAAGGACAACTCATGGCTGTACTCTCTGGACCCCATCCTCCTGACCATCATCGTCATGAGCTCCCTGGGTGTTCTTCTGGGTGCTGTGTGTGCCGGGCTCCTCCTTTACTGCACCTGCTCATACGGAGGCTTGACGTCTCGCTCGTCCACCACCTTAGAAAATTACAACTTTGAGCTGTACGATGGGATTAAGCACAAAGTGAAGCTCAACCAACAGCGCTGCTGCTCTGAGGCTTGAGGAAAACAGACGGGGAGGTATCAAGTGTCCTGAAATGACCTCAGAGTTACCCTGTTTGACTCTTTGAAGAGACAAGCCTCATCTCTTAGTATTCCTGGAATGCATGTCCATCTCAGCTGGAGAGCTCCTGAACTCAACTTCTCCTGGATCTTGTTTTCCGAGCAATTGCGCTTACTCAGCTCCAACTCTGACGCTGCTGCCAAGAACGTCCTCCTCTTTCACTGGAGCATCGTGCCATGAAGAACGCAACTCTTTCCAAGGCTCTGCCTCAAAAATAAATGTGGATACATATCAATGTTTCTGCGGTTTCACAAGATGAGAGTGTACTCATTTAGATTTCTAAAAGGTCTAGTTTTTAAATGGGAGATCTGTGGATGGACTAGAAAGCCACAAACTTCTGTTGCTATCATTTCCAAATGTAAATTTTGTGGCCTAGGATGTGGTGCTTTGTTTTTGAAAGCTTTAAGATGTGGGTTTAATGTTGTTTTATTGTGTTTCCCTCTCAAAGAAGTTCAAAATCATTATTTGGAGTTTAGAGCCTCGAACATTTTGTGTTTCAGTCTGGAAATAGAGAGGAAGAGAAATGTAGGGGTCTTTGATTTAGTTTTAGGCACTGTGCGTTTGGTGAATTGTTTTCGAAAACCACATTTGTTTGAAACGAAAGTTATGAGTGCAACCTATGGATTGCGAAAAACTGGGAGACATTGTTACAGGGAGGAAATAATGTGAAAAGGCTGACCAATAGTAAAGTGCTAAATTATTTTCTCTTATTTCAACGCTGAACCATAAAGAATGCTTATCATCTCATAGCTTCAGGTCTACTTCTTGTACACTATATCTTGGCTCTTGGGATAGCCTTACTTTTTTTTACTTTGAAATGATTATTTAGGTTCTTAAAAGAGGACAAAAAACTGTAGAATTGGATTTAATAGAAAAAAATCAAAAACATAAATATTTAATATATTTCATTTCGTTTTTGAGAGCCCAAGATGAGTGTAATATAACCATTCAGTGGTGAAAATATGAACTCACCATTAAACCATTGAAAGATATTGATATTTAAAGTTATGTACAAACTGGCTTGGGCACAACACTGAGCCCTGTGGAACACCAATAGTTTCAATGCATTTTAGCATCAGTTCTTTCTTCTGTTTCTGTCCCAAATGTTTCTACAGTTGTAAATCGCTTGTGGATTTCATAGGCAGGTATATGTGAAATACAAATTATCTTCACCTACTTCATCTAATTGAAATCTAAACACTCATACAAGCTAAATACACACTGAGTTGTAATGGAAGTAGATTCACTCTGAGCACACGACACCTATACAGAATAAGACACACTATAGAGTCTGGGATGTTCGATATACATTTTGTGGCAAGACTTTCCAGTGAACCCTGCTTGATACTCTTGCTTCTAGGACCCTGGACTTTTGCAAGTGCCTTGGAGCGACTCTGTTCCAGCCTGGGCTTTGGACCTGAAAGTGACTGCTTTGGAGCATTCGTCTGTCTTAAACACTCAAAATACTTGAGAAAACAGTACTGGGTTGAATTCCAGTCTCTCTTTGGACACTTTGTACAGATTTGTTGCTTTTTATGATAATTATTGTTATTATGATTATTTAATAAAGGATTGTTAACATAACTATTCTAGTCGAGTATTGACTGTAGAGAGAGCTTTGAGGTTATTAGAGTATTCAATTGTTTAATTGGGCCACATCAAAGCACAAGGTTTGTTTTTTTGTTGGCAAACATCTTTATTCTTTGTATTGGTAATACAGAGAAACAGAAAATGAAATAGAAAGAGGGGAAGGATGGGATGGGAATGACCATGAAGATCAGGAATCAAACTAATTAAACAATCTGTGTGTCGTGGCTCAAACACCACGGGAGCTGGACATCAGAGCACTAAGTGCGCAGGGTGCCGACCAGTATAAAACATGGGCTTACACACCAAACCCACCTCCTATTTCATTTTTTAACATGAGCTGCAACTCTTTTTAAATACATCATACACAGTCCCACAAACTCAACCCCATCTCAACGTTGCATCATCATAACCCCCTTGATAAATGGCAGCAATGGACCTTAGGTTCAGGGGAATTAAGTTCCAAATGAGGTGCAAACATGCAAAACAGCAGACCACCCCATCTGCCTTTAGAGCGGGATTTACAGGATGAGTGAAGTGTACAGTGTTGACAAGGTCAATGATGTACGATGTGGTCTTTATATCAAACGCTAAATTCCAAAGATAACAAATGGAGCCCACTTACAAATTGTGTACATCATGTAATTTGAGCAACTGTGATTTATTGAGGCAATGATTTAAGAGCGGATGAAGTTAAAAGATTGTTGAACGAATCTACTTTGACATTGTTCTACACACTTGTTTGAATGGCATCAGTGTTACCAACATTAGAGCCCTACATAACACCACTGATAATAGACACGTTATCTCCATTTAGGATCTACACATACAATCTTAAATACACACAAATCGTTCTCTTCCTCACCCTTCCCAGCTCTGTCTGCTATACTTTCTCTCATCTCCCCATGGGCTCCCATTAGTACGGACTTTCAGTCGCCTTCATTTAGGCGCTTGCAACATCAAAGCTTTGAAGTGCCTTACTGTTCCACCCCCTAAAGTTCCCTTCATCCCTCCACCTCATCCAACTATGGGATTGCATCCATTTAACCGTTTCTCTACCTCTGTTTCCTCTCTGATCCATAGTCTGCCTGCCTTTCCTTTTAGCGCTGGTGGGTTCATTATCTAATGCTACACTGAGACCTGGTGAAATCAAATGAATAAATCAACTTTGCACCAGGTTGAGTTCGTAGTTTCAATGTCCCAGTTTACCAACTCCCAGTGGTCCACTAATTGACACTAGGTTCTGCTTGTGCAGCTTTCATGAATCCGATTTGAGGCATATAGTTAGTAAAAGAAGTAAAATTTTGAAAAATTGCCTTCCGCAAAAAAATATCAATACGTATATTTCATTGTTTGTTTCAACTGTGAGTATTGGAAAAACACTTGATTATGTACAGTTAAATGTTCCATTATAATTTCCCCGGCCAGGGCATTTATAATTTTTCATCTATCGGGCCCGACTTGCCGAAATGTATCTGTTTAAAGCCAAACCCCCTTCAGGAGACATTAACTAATCACATCTGAATACAATGCTTGTAATAGTAACTTCACATTCAGAGTTCTGTGTCTGTTATGTGCTGGATGTTGTCACATGATGAGATCGACATATTTCTGTAAGGTGAGTCTTTTCCCTTTTAGAATGTCATCAGTAAACCTGCACCTCCCTCTTAATTTAGTGAAAGGGACAAAACAACTAGGAATGGAGTGACCAATACTAGGAATCTGTGATTTGCCTTTAAACAATTAATGTGCGGTGAACACACACCTGATTGCGGTACTCTGGGAGCAGCCAGGGAAAGTGAGGTACAGTCACTCACCCAACCCTCAACTTGTGATGTAGCAGAGGATCAAACCGTCTAATCAACAGTCTATAATAAAGTTTTGTATTTTCTTATCAACTCCCATTAAAAACATTTTGGGGGTGGGGTCAATAACGGTTACTACACACAAAAATAAAGTCACCAGCCCTCATGCAAGCTGTTTCTATTGTTTTCTAGCAAATTCTAACTATTTCACACAACTTAATGTCAGGTTTTGATTTACCAACACTGTAGAACAAGTTTTATGTTCTCGCTTTTGTGGTGTAAGCAGACTAGAGATTCTTGACAAGGACGTTTGGTTTACTCTCAGCACACGGACCATGCCTACAGATCTTTGTGCCAGATGAACAGTACAGAAAAAAAACTTATGTGGACATGTGGATTCCATTAAACTGAGCACAGGCTCTCATACTCAAATGCTGTACAACCGAGCTTGAACCATGATCTTGATTAAG
The DNA here is from genome assembly GCA_007224835.1 of Danionella cerebrum. Lineage (NCBI taxonomy): Eukaryota > Metazoa > Chordata > Actinopteri > Cypriniformes > Danionidae > Danionella > Danionella cerebrum. The sequence goes on from SRMA01024038.1 coordinate 56,698, forward strand.
ATTGAGACAGGAAAAGCTGTTCCCACACTTCTAAGCGCATTTCAGATCAATGGTCTTTTGCATATGCAGTTATCATGGTAATCTGAACATTAAGGTAAGATTTTCTAGCTGGGACCTAGTACTTTAAATAAATAGTTTTGATCAGCTCATGCTAACAGGAGATCAAAATCTTCTGTCTTATACATTTCAAGGAGAAGATGGCAAACAGATTCTGGGAACTCTAACCTACTTTTGCAAATGGGATTACACACCAGCAACCCAAGTTAACCAAACCATCTGTTTTAAATTCATTCAAATATTGCCTTTTTCATTTTTTTAATTCCCTCTAGTACTTCTGCCTTTTCTTAAGCATCTTTGTGAACCATTACAATTATTGGTTGATTCTTAATATTTCCCATGATGGTAACTTTTTTTTAAAGGTGAGCTGGATGAAACACTAGTGAGCAAGTAATTTTTTCAGAAGAGCCCGGCCGTCTGGCTCTGCTTTTCCAGGGAATTATTCAAAACTTTTGTTTCGTAAATGTTGTTTTGCCTCCCTGTCAGATTGAAATCTAATTCTCCACTGGGGCCTTGCTGGAGAAGATCAGAGAGCTTTCCCTCTTTCTTAGTAAGCCGGACTTTCCATCAAAGATCAGCCTTGGAGACTGGAGCTTATAGGTGATCAGCTTTTGAAGGGGCCGCACCAAGAAACACAAAGAACACACAGCTAATACATCCCTAGAGAGAAGAACCTGACAAATGATGGAGAACCAGAGGCATGCAGTTGTACTCCTTTATTCTCGAGAGGTTATTGAGTCTAATGTCAGTTCTGAAGTAAAGGTTTAGTGCTTCTGAACATTTCAATCGAGACCCTTTTCATGTTGCACATTCGTCCGCTTTAATGATTTGAGCAGATGCTGGAGGTCTTTTTTTTCCTTTTTTTTTGCAAAGGTCATTTTAAAACCTCAACAGCTTGGCTAAAACTGATTTTGTTCAACCAAACAGTTGGAAAAAAAACATTAAAAATCAAATGCTTGTGCATGATGATAAAAAAGAGCCACATAAAAGGCTCTTTAAAACTTTTCAATGACTTTTAATTTGAAAAATAGTGTCATGTTTAAAAGGATTTTTGAATGGGAAAGAAAAATTATTTTAAATGCAATATCGATCTCATTCCCCATCATTATATTCCTAACCCTGAGAATTATTCCTACAGAAACATGTAATTGATTGTGTGAGGAATCCAGTTCATAGCCCTGAAGCAGAAACACTGGCAACTCACCAATCACTGGAAACACCTGAAGTTGCTTTGCTCCAATCACAACAGCCAATCAGAAACCTCCTAGTCACCCTTGGCTTCCTTTAAATACACTCACACCTAGACAATGGCTGTGCTGTTTAACACATGACTAGCAGGTGTATGCAAACAAGAAACACGACAATGTGTTAAGATTTTTTTAAAGAAAGAAAGAAGGAAAGAAGGAAGGAAGGAAGAAAGAAAGAAAGAAAGAAGGAAAGAAGGAAAGAAGGAAGGAAGGAAGGAAGGAAGAAAGAAAGAAAGAAAGATAAAGCAGAGAATATGGGTTAAGAATTTCTTTTAAGAAATATGTTAAAAAAAGGATAAATGCTTGTAACCTGATCCACACCCAGTGGGGGGCAGTAATGTACCAACATTTTTCCAATCACCATAAAAATCTAAAAGAAGAATGACAACAATGGCTGGTCTACAGTCCTGGAACTCACCTGTGTGATCTTCAGCTGTCCCCAATGATCTACACGTGGCTTCTGGTCTGTGAATTCTACACTTCCTGGTTCTGGTGTCCCCAAATACCAACGCTTGATTTCCAGTATTCACCTGCAAGTACTTACCTCCACACTCACCTTATGTCAGACAACAAAGAATGTCTCCTGGTTGCTTTGGTACCAGTTCCTCTTGGGTTTGTTGTTAATGGAAAGATAAACATGAAGATAAACATCTTCTTTCTGTCTCTTACACCGTGACTAGTTGCTTGAATCCTAGTTGCTCCTTGGCTTGGCGAAGGCTGGTATAATTTGCCATTCGTTGATTGAGAAAGTGCATATGTCTTTATCTCACATTAGTGTGAGGGTCAAAGGGACAGAGCAAAACCAAGCATTCTGACCAGTGGTATGGAGCAACTGAGGAACCTGTTAAAATGGGAGGAGTCCATGCATGCAAAGCATTTTCCAGATTAGTATTTATATTAGTCCACTGTTTATAGAAAGAAAAAAATATTTCACCTAATGTAACACACACCATGCTGCAATTATCAGCTAAAGTAGTTTCTTGTGTTTGTTTTTCAATGAACTTCACCTTCATGCGCACTCACATGCCTCACCAATGTTAACAACTCACTATTATTATCATCTTTAATCCATAGTCTATCTTTAATCTCTAGTTTTGCTTTGTATTCCATTGTGCTCAGTGTAATGTGTGTGCTTGCATCATGGTTGGTTTGCTTTTCTTATTAGATCCTGACAAGGGTTGAATCGGTTTTCATTACAGTATAAAAATAAATATAAATATAAATATGGATATGGTTTAGATGAATTTCCAACAGAAGCTCCACAGTGAAAATCACTGGTAATGATTGAAACACGCCAGTTCTGGTATTTTGATTTACAATTGCAAATGAACAAAATGATAATAATATAGGTATCTTTTTCCATCCATCTTTTATCTATAACTGTTTTGAAAAATATTTGTATGAATTGCTCACTATTAATCATTTAAAGTGTTAATATCTTGTCAGATATTTAAAGTTTTTTATAAAGGAATGTTGAGAACCTAAATATGGGGCCATTTCTTTTTGCATATTCAGTTGGAGTATCATTTTTCAGTGCAGGGTTTTGGACACTCCTGTAAATGTAGTGTATGAAGCAGATGTAATATTACAATCTATTTCTTTACTGCGAGATTTCAACATTACATGTATATATTGTGAGATAATTTTTTAATTAATATATTATTAGGTCTTAATATTAAGGATAATGCAAAATAAATGTTAGATTATTTAGCTATAATAAGGATATAAGTAAATAGAAGGATGGATATAAGGATGAGTTTGCTGAATTGCAGGCTCTTTCTTGCTCTCCAGACAAGCAGAAGGAGCTGCACGTACGTTAAGCTAAGTATTAATACTATTGTTTATCTGTTAACAATGAAAGAAATTGTACATATTGTTGCATTTATGGGCTAAAATCTTTCATCAAATTTACTGTGTTCTGGTTCAAGATAAGCAGTTTATCATGATTCTTAAATCACATGCATATACATATTCTGGACTATTTGAACATTTGCAGGTTAATTTGATGTGTATCATTCTTGTGAAAGTCAGATAAATTTTTCTTTTTTTATAAATAAAAAAAATAGATAAAAATTTCTATAATGATTTTGATGAGATTTAAACTGTTTATCTTAAAACTATTTAGAAATATACATGTTTTTTTGTTCCACTTTTGCATAAATACACTGAAGAGTTGCATCACCGTGTGGAAAAAAGCATCAAATGTCACCTTTGAGCTATTGCCTGCTTTAACATATAAAACTTATGAGACCTAATGTATTTAAAATGCACATAAAATCCCTGGATTTTTAATAATCTGTTATTTTTATTGAGTGGATGTTAAACATTTTTATTAAAATATTTGTGCTGAAAACATATAATTCCCATTTTTGGAAAATGTAGATTATGGTGAGAATATTAGTGAGAATAACGAATGGTCAAAACAAATTGTATCTGTGGAATTTTGTGCTCTTATAAGGTTTTATTTGTAAGCATTTATTTATGCTTCCCATTCATAAATGTTAATCCATTTGCTCTGTTAACTGGAGATTTCGTGTATTAATGTGGAGGGTGTTTCCATCATGGAGATCCATCATTGTATCGTCTGAATGAAAATGCAGGTGCAGTGGAAAATCCTGCGGGCTCTACAGATTGTGCATTGAAGAGTGGGAAGTTTTCAGATGGATATCTGTGGATGAGTTCTGGGAGATTTGAGATTTCACAAGTTTGTCTGCTGCCTGTGAATGAAGACTGAATGATAAGGCTTTTGTAAAGTATTGTAACAAAAAAAACATTTGTAACCCGTGCAGATAAGACAGAAAATCTGTAAAACCTCCAAGTGAACAAGACAAATATGAGGGAAATCTTTTGTGCTTCACAGAACAAAAGCTACAGATTTAATAACACAATCTTCCATTGAAGAAGCACTCTCGTATTCACCAGTGTGTTCAAATTAAAACTCAGTTCACCCTAAAAAGTCAAAAGATAAGTGAGTCACGTGCAGCTTCTTGGCGGATTGCACACACTCACACCGTGGCCATCTCTAACAATAAACCACAATCTCTTACTCAAATATTCTCAATAGTTGTTTGTTATTTGAGGAAAGACTTTGTCATGAAGCATATGTGGGATCCCTCAGGGACTCGAAGCAACATCTGCTGGAGAAACAGGGCAATGAACTTCCTCTCCCTCCCACACTCAAATGTGGCTGATGCTTTATCACACAAAGCCATAATTAATTGACTTTGGTATTAAACACAAAAGAAATCCCCAGAAGAAGATGCCAGCATTTCAGAGGTATCAGACCTGAGATAATTATGGTCTATTATTTAGTGTAAGCAAATTCTGAATTTTCTCACAAAAAACTAAATAAATAAATGGTAAGGAGATATAGCCCTCCCCGAAAATGATTTATATTCACGCATATTACTCACCTCAAATCTTTAATTTAATCTAAATACAAGCTGTTAGCAGTTTGATGTTTGTGACCCTGTAAACCTTTGCGTCCCACTAGGGCTGTGTCAAATATCTAATTGCTTTTTGTGGTCCTTCTATTAATAATATAATGCAATATGTTAATTAATGCAAAGAATTATTATTAAAAATCTTAATTTATGACCCTTGTTCAGCAGTTATTGTCCTGAGAATTTGAAGATTCTCAGAAAGAACAGACCAGAGACAACTTGTCAAACCCATTACAGATAGGAATACTTTGTTAAATGTTATCCCATCAGCACTTCTGGTGACCATAAAGTATTGCACTTTGTGGCCAAATTCCTCAAAATAGTTTGGTAATAGCTGAATATAGCTGATTCTGATTGCTGCTGATTCATTGAAAATGTTACAAATTATATGAAGAATTCTGTCAGCACACTATGAAACCCAGAAAGACCACCTTAGAAACTCATAATATTGTAAATTTCTTTTAAACTTTTTTTTTCTTTTTTGGTGTTAATTATTAAATCATTTATGAATATTTACCTAGTACTGTGAAAAGGTTTAGACAAACGCTACATAAAAAAAAGAATGGTGGAAAAGGTTGTTTCTTCCTGAGCAACGATACTTCACCGCAGGCAACAATTAAGCATGGTGGAGGTTCTTTAAACATTTTGGGCTGCATTACTGCAAATGGAATTTGAGATTATTGGAGTTCTCAATGCTGAGAATTACAGGTAAAAACTTATAAACCATGCAATACCATCATGGAGGTATATGATTGGCCACAAGTTTATTCTGCAGCAGGACAATGGCCCCAAACATACAGCCAAAATCATTAAGAGCTCTTTTCAGCATGAAAAAGAACAAAAACTGGGAGTGGTGGCATGGCTCCCACATCTCAACATCATCCGGTGTATCTGGGATTACAAAAAGAGACAAAAACCAAATGTTGATTTTTCCACACTACTGTCTTTACTTTGAGTAGTTAATATTCTTGAGTAAATTTGTAGTGCATGGTGGTGAAATTGTTCCGTATGACATTTGATATGAAAGAGTTGCTCTACTTGAGTTCTTAGAAGATAAAGCTGCTGCTTTCTTTGAAGAATGGTTAGTAATTTGGCACTTATTATGCGCCACAAAAATTCTAGTTTGACTTCAGAGGAGCATTTGCTTACCATTGTCATAATTTACCTAAAATAATTTCGATCTTTGATTTCTCTCGCTTCTATCACGGCATGCGGTTTCCAAAATAACTGAGATCTAGTTACCCTCTACTTCTTCCTGAACCAAACCCAAAACAAGCAGGTGACTGATCATAGACCCCCTCGTCTGACAAAGCGATGAGCCAAAAGAATCCTGGGAGGAACATGACAGAAAGCAGAATGTCTCTGGGTGGTTGAAACGCGCCTCAGATCTGGTTAAAGCCGACTTGGTGGCAGTTGTCATGGCAACTGAAGTGGGCGGCTGGGCTGTCACAGTCCCATTAGTGCAGGTGATGAGTCTGAGGCATGTGGGCAGGCTCCGAAAGGGTTGCACGGCAATAATAAGGCATCATGTACTGTATGATATCTCATATCAGCATTCACAAAGGATTCATACAAAAGCTAGCAGAGTAGCAGAACTGGAAACGTGTTTGCAGTTATTTTCTGATGTGCTCCGTGGAGAACAAAACAAAGGCATCATGTTTTGGGGAGGAGAAGAGGGAATACAATAAATATATTGTATGACTGAGGCAAACTGAGAGGGAAAAGGAACAAACAAGAAATTATTTTCATAATAATGAATAATTGACAGATTTTCTCTTGATTCACTGAGAGAACACTACTATATCCTTTAGTGTTTATCACCTCATATAGTATATTTTTCATGATACTATACAATTTTATACATTGCGATGCAGTAAACCTATCAATATTTACTGATTGTTCTTATAATTTTCAGAAAACATTCAGTAAGAACACAACGCCACATCCAAGCCTTGGGACTTTTATTATCCAAGAGCATGAATAGATCCACATTTGTATTTTTCTCTTGCCAATAACAATTCTAAACAATTTTTTTCACATCTTATGTTAACAACTGTAACTGAACTAAACAATTACATCTCCTAAATACATACAAAACAAGCAGCAATTCAGTTTTTTTACTGTGATTTGTAAAATGGATGCAGAATTTCCAAACAAATTTTTGCAATAGTTCAACATCTTACAACATACAAAATAATATCAAATTCCGCATTTCACATTTCAAAATATGAAAATTGGGGTTTCTTTCAAGATTCTAAATGGATGAATTAGTTTATTATTATTCTTATGTGTGAACTTATGATTATAAATAAAGTTAAATTAAAACAAACAATACATACATAAAACGCTAGATATATAAAGAAAATGCATTATCAATTAAAATTTTAACTATTCATTAACATTTCACTGATGTTATTGTGCCTTTTAATAGTCATTATCATCCGTTATTTTCCCCATGCATACTGCTCAGTTGCTCACCTACTGGCAGCTCTGAGTTCATGCATTATGTTCCTTTGTCCAATTATAATACAAATAATAATCTGTTAAATCTCTAGAGACACATTTCTGTTAATCTTTCTGACAGAAAGATTGATATCATGGGCAGTGAATAACTGTCAGTAGGTGGAGAAGGTACCTACTGGCTAATGCAAGTTAAGTTGAATTTTTTTTTATAAATTGTTGTAATAATATTATAGATGTTTTATGCATTTCAACGCATTCGTCATCGATATTGGAGAGTAAGCACTAACACGTTTATCAAACATTACTCAAAATATCCATCAATCCATCTTCTCACCCTTTTGTTCTCTTTCTGGGTCACTTTGGGCGGGAGGTGGGGGTACACCCTGTTCATCGCAGGCATTACACATAATACAGGATATCCATTTTCTAAACAAAAGATTAATAATTTGCTGTATAACTATTTTTTTATTATCTTATTTAAATCTGTAGTACCACCAGAGACTGCTGTTACTGTAAACCGGGAACTAATCAGCTCTAGTGAGAAATTAAATGCATTGTAAGTGATTGTCATCTACAGGAGATTCCTGAGGGGCTGTCCTGGTGTGAACATGAGCTAATAGAGAGCTTAAGTTACAGAGCAGGAGGTTACCATCCAAAAATCACATCCTGCTGATCGCTGGATACATCATGATCAATGGTGTGTACTCAACGCCTTGACATTGAGTAATGAATTCGCCTTAATGTAACTGCTTATGGGAACAGCTCACCAAAAAGGGAAATTTACTCATCATTTTTACTCATTTCTATTAAAAGAGAGAGAGAGCATATTGTAAATCTATGTATTCAAAAATATATTTTTTTTTTTGTTCATGTTAAGTAACTCATAATTATCAATCATATAAAATGCAAGAATTTTTACTTAATAATTACATGTGATGAAAAAAAAAATAATTTAATTAAATAGTTCAGGTCTAGATCACAGACCTGATCATGTGGTCGGAGCCATGCAAAAAATGTTACTTGAAGAACTCACTGTGGTGCAGTAAATGGAGGTTGCCAACAAGTGGAAGCATTAAAAGTACAGGGAAGCACGCTTGAAAAAGTCAGGGGCTTTGTCTAACCAAAACAGCTGCTCCTCGACATATCGAAAAGCCAGCAGTAACAGTATTTTACACTGCATTGAGGTCAGGGTGCGTCTTCTTGCTCCTGTAACATCTTGGCTTTGTGTTTAGAAAAAAAAAAACAAGTCCTCAAACAATCCATAGAGTCTGAACCTGAAGCAGTCTTCTCTGCTTTTCATAGGTGGAGTGAGTGCAGTGCATGGGCGATCAGATTCCCCTCCTGTCTGTTGTGATGGATGGCTGTTGTTGGTAGTGTTGCGTTCAAACTCATTATGGAGCAGTGCAGAAGCGGATTGTGTTTCTTCAGTGGGAAGTAATGGAGATGATATTGGAGTAAAGTAGCACAATCTGCTGTGGAAGTTCTTGTTCACGAGGGTGGATGCTGGTGGTGTGGGTCAATGGGTGCATCTACTTCAGGGGATCAGGGATTCCCATGTTTTTGTTTGGAAATCCAACCCATGGAAGATTCAGCCATTAAATCCATTGAGATTAATGTTAACTCTAAACTGTATGGATCTTTATGAAGGTGAGGGATTAATTTAAAATGTTCAGTCATTTAAGAATGTAATATGTTAAGGCTCGGCAGGGTTCAGACAGTGACACAGCGACACGAGCACATCAGTCTGATGACTAGACACTTATAGATTATAATGCAAATGATTAACACGTTTAGCTAGAGAAAGAACGGCACCCTTCAATGTTCTGTGAGAATTCAGATAAACTCTGTTCTCTCTGACTGAAGCTGTTTCTGCCTCTTCTCAATAGACTGTAGAGCTGCATTTGTTTTAACATGTGCTTTTTGCCAACATTTTTAGATGCGTGCTTAGTTATGGTGTCATGGAGGTTTTAAGTAGTGTAAAAAATGACTAGTGCTGATTAATCACTTATGGGAATCATTATTGTACAGTGGTAATCAATTTAAAAACTGAGGTCAGGGTGCTTCTTCTGCCTCTTTCAACATCTTGCCTATGTGTTTACAATTATGTAAATGAATTTTAAAAAATTACATTAATAAAAAAATATATACAATTTACAAAAGAAACCCAAACTCTGTAAATAATGTGCCCATGATTTGAAAACGATGTTTAACACAAAAGTGTGTGAAACACTGAGTATCTATTTTGTTGCAGTCATTTGAAGCATATTAAAGTCTGTATTGAAATTATACAATCAATGGCATTTTGACTTTTTGACTGAAGTTAATCTGATTGTACTTAATGAAAACAAGATGCTGTGTGTGGTGACGATCATATGTCTCGTTTCTTGAAAATAACTGCATTGTGTTTTAATGCAACATGCCCCAACACGCAATTGTCAATTTTCCTTTCTCTTGTTGCATCTGTTACAATAACAAACACCTCAAATGTTTGTCTGTCCTTTTTCGTCATCCATGAGCTCCTGTTTTCGGACCACCCTTAATCTCGAATTCATTTCATATTCGACCCCCTGGCTGCTGAAGTTTAAGGAGGCTTTATTTAATAGAGGTGTCTGTTGGTGACAGCAGTATTCTTTTAAAATAAGAGTTCATGAGTTATCTATTTGAATATGCCTCCATCTGCTGGTCTATTGCTGCACTGCTACAGGTCTTTGCTCTTTCTTTCTCTCTCTCTCTCTCTCTCTCTCTCTCTCTCTCTCTCTCTCTCTCTCTCTCTCTCTCTCTCTCTCTCTCTCTCTCTCTCGCTCGCTCGCTCGCTCGCTCGCTCGCTCGCTGGCTTATTCATATACTCTCTCCAATTCAACACGTTTTTTATTTAATATTTATTATAGGGTAACAAACTAAACATAGCTTTATGACCCTTTATGAAAAAAAGTTTATGAACAAATAATCCACGGATTTAATTCCAAATTCACAAGAGTTTCAACTCGAGGCATTTATCAACACACATCAAGATTCCTGCTCCCAACGATATGTCATTTGCAAATCCAATAAATGGTCAAAGAGATAAATAGTTTACAGATAGAATCAATGTAGTTTTAATACTGATTATTTTATTATTAATTAAAAAGTTATTGTTATTAACCTAGATTGTCAGTTATGTGGATATTTCTTTCAACATGAAAGAAAAAAAAAAAAACAAAATATTTAGTTACATTACACGCATGCTAAAGGTATTGTTTTAAAGCAGATGATAGCTGGAGATCCAGAGGGCTGTGAGCATGGTCCAGAGCGTGGCTGTGAGCTTGGTGCCAAAGTTCTTGAAGTTCTTATCATGGGCGTAGCTTATGATGGACATTGCTCCCTTGAAAGCTTCCTGACACGTGGGCTGGATCTGATCCTCAGGGAGAATGAATCCATGTTCACCCTCGTCCCGTAACTCAAAGGTGAAAGAGTATGGGATGCCAATAAGCCTTGCAAAGTCACGCGACGAGCCCGAGTTGGCATCTGTCAAAGAGCGTTCAGGACCATCATGACTCACAAAAATTTGTGTTTAAATGATTTAATTTTGTAGGAATATGAACAGCAAAAACCAAGCAAATCGAGATTAATTGTCATCATTTAAATTGTCTGATAATGATACTCACAGAGCACTTGAGGGGACGTCCCCACTCTATAGGTCTTCCCATGCACTGCTTTGATTGCTTTAGCAGCAGCAAGACCAACGTCCCTCTGGAAACACACAGACACACACATACACATACACACAAAGTTATATTGAGAGTTCATCACATAAGACAAGCTTGTGTCCTCACCAGTTCTTCATAATTGGGAGCTGAGATGTTGGGGTGTCCGTAGGGTAGGAGGATGAGCTGACCGTATGAATGAATGGTCAGATAGCATAATATTTGGTTTTGAAGAGCTCCAAGAATATCTGTGACTGCTTGGGCCTCTGGTTCAGACAAGGCTGTTGCCCCATTATAAACCTCTGAACAGCAGTCTCTGGAGATCCCCACCACTGCATGATGGAAACACACAATGAAAATGTGATTAAAATTCCAAAATTTGCTCTTTTCTGAGAAAACTTTTTTTAGTATCAAATATAACATTATAATAATGAATGGTCTAATGCTATCAGCTTGGAATGATGGATGTTCATTTGTGATGTCATCTGTTGGTTTCTAAAGAGTGAATTTGAAACTAAAATTGGGTAAATAATGGACAATTTAAATTTTGCTGGTCTGTGGGTGTCACTGAAGTTATGTCTTTAATAGAAAAATCAGACCTGACCGTATACGCGGGCTGTAAAACATCATGCTTTTCAGTCTATGTAGTGATTTTAAGAAACGCATATTATTTTTAATATTTGGTCTAATTTAATGGATATTTAATTACATTTGACACGCCCAGAGCTGGTAAACAAACATGACTATGGCTCTGTATTTATGTGGCATGTCTGTGACTTATGTATAAATATCTTAAGTGTAAAACAATATTGATTGAAAACAAGTTAAAAGATTCTGAAAGCAAGGTTTACACAGATTTAACAGAAAATGCGGCTTTATTTAGCTTAAACATTAGATAAGAAGCAGCTAAACACAAAATGCTCCGAGGGAGAGGGAAGGGGGACTGAAGAGAAGTTGTCAGCTTTGTGAAGAGCAGGAGACAAAGAGGGCTAATATCTCTAAGCTACTCTATTTAAGGAGCTTGTTACTTCCTAGTTGTGATGTATTTCCTGTTCTGTCTCAGAATTTAGAAAATAGGATTTGGAATTATTTTTCTACTACAACAGCAACACAAAAACTGTCTAAAGTCATTATTCATTTAATTGTTTATGGTTATTACATGCACGTGTATACACTCTGAGAGAGGGAAGATTACCAATGTACATTTGGTTCCCTTCGTTTATATTCCTTATCTCTCAGATAGGACTAACAGCAGATACTTTAGGTATTTTAAAGGTATTTATTTGCACATATATAGATTACCTGATTTACCAGATTAGAGTGCTTTGGAGCTAAAGTAGCTAAGAAATATGTAACTTTATTACTTTAAATTTTGGAAAGTAAGAAGCCACAGAGGGATGTAGCAAACTTTTGAGGATGAGTTTAAAGGTTTATGAACATTTTGATTGTACACCGCCAAATAAGGTAGACAATTGCTTAATGTTGCCCACATGTAAGTAATCAAAATCTTTGTGTAAACCTTGGAGGACTTTCAGTTTTAAATATGCAACTTCTAGGCTTCTCCAGGTTCAGATCTTTTAATAATAAGGCCTCAGAGGTTCCTTTGTCCACTAAACGTAAGAAAAAAGCTCTTAAAGGTCTGTTATCATGTTATATATTTGTTTATCTTTTCACAACACAGTCTTTGTATAAGCTCCTTTTAGAAATGTATAGTATTGTTAGAATATCATAACATTGTTGGAAATGTTACTTACTTCCCCAATTGGCGTAAAAGTTACGGTTGAGGTCAGTTCCAGAGCAAGTGGAGTTTTCATGACATGGCGATCTGGATTTCCTCCATAATCTAGTCTTTAAAACAATCGACATTTAGCAGATGCTTGATACTTGTATAACATGTGAAATAAAAAAGGAAACTCACTGAGCTGTTCTGCCAGGAATAAATATATCCATCCATGTTCAGCACCGGGGTGATATAGAAGTCCAGGTTTTTAAACAATGTATTCATGTTCGGATCAGTTTTGTAGGAGCCCAGGATCTGTCAGAAAAGATCCGTCAGATTGTTTCTATGCAAATATTTAAATGAGCACTACTGTACATTATTAAGCGTTTGGGATTATTGTTGGGAAAACCCACGTTTCTGCTGATGTTTTGGATGAATGTCTTTCTTTTGCCTCATGTTTAGACACATGATCGCCATGGCAACACAATATCAGTACAATAAAAAAAGTAATCTTTTTTTTGTATTTGTTTTTTCAAATGACAAAAAAAAAAACCCTTCACCTCTTTAACAAAATGCAGACAGAAAGCTGGAGCGATCCATTCCCGGGCATGAATCCCACAGTCCATCCACACAGCTTTCTTTGCTGTGGTGCTTTTCAGTCCAATCTGTCCATCAGATGCAAACAGTGACATTATTATTGTTATTATTTTGTCATTATTTTTACTATCTAATGCAGTTACTGGTTCTGCTACCACACCTTTAGTAATGTAATGTTCCTCTCTCTCTCTCTCTCTCTCTCTCTCTCTCTCTCTCTCTCTCTCTCTCTCTCTCTCTCTCGCTCGCTCGCTCGCTCGCTCGCTCGCTCGCTCGCTCGCTCGCTCGCTGGCTTATTCATATACTCTCTCCAATTCAACACGTTTTTTATTTAATATTTATTATAGGGTAACAAACTAAACATAGCTTTATGACCCTTTATGAAAAAAAGTTTATGAACAAATAATCCACGGATTTAATTCCAAATTCACAAGAGTTTCAACTCGAGGCATTTATCAACACACATCAAGATTCCTGCTCCCAACGATATGTCATTTGCAAATCCAATAAATGGTCAAAGAGATAAATAGTTTACAGATAGAATCAATGTAGTTTTAATACTGATTATTTTATTATTAATTAAAAAGTTATTGTTATTAACCTAGATTGTCAGTTATGTGGATATTTCTTTCAACACGAAAGAAAAAAAAAAAAACAAAATATTTAGTTACATTACACGCATGCTAAAGGTATTGTTTTAAAGCAGATGATAGCTGGAGATCCAGAGGGCTGTGAGCATGGTCCAGAGCGTGGCTGTGAGCTTGGTGCCAAAGTTCTTGAAGTTCTTATCATGGGCGTAGCTTATGATGGACATTGCTCCCTTGAAAGCTTCCTGACACGTGGGCTGGATCTGATCCTCAGGGAGAATGAATCCATGTTCACCCTCGTCCCGTAACTCAAAGGTGAAAGAGTATGGGATGCCAATAAGCCTTGCAAAGTCACGCGACGAGCCCGAGTTGGCATCTGTCAAAGAGCGTTCAGGACCATCATGACTCACAAAAATTTGTGTTTAAATGATTTAATTTTGTAGGAATATGAACAGCAAAAACCAAGCAAATCGAGATTAATTGTCATCATTTAAATTGTCTGATAATGATACTCACAGAGCACTTGAGGGGACGTCCCCACTCTATAGGTCTTCCCATGCACTGCTTTGATTGCTTTAGCAGCAGCAAGACCAACGTCCCTCTGGAAACACACAGACACACACATACACATACACACAAAGTTATATTGAGAGTTCATCACATAAGACAAGCTTGTGTCCTCACCAGTTCTTCATAATTGGGAGCTGAGATGTTGGGGTGTCCGTAGGGTAGGAGGATGAGCTGACCGTATGAATGAATGGTCAGATAGCATAATATTTGGTTTTGAAGAGCTCCAAGAATATCTGTGACTGCTTGGGCCTCTGGTTCAGACAAGGCTGTTGCCCCATTATAAACCTCTGAACAGCAGTCTCTGGAGATCCCCACCACTGCATGATGGAAACACACAATGAAAATGTGATTAAAATTCCAAAATTTGCTCTTTTCTGAGAAAACTTTTTTTAGTATCAAATATAACATTATAATAATGAATGGTCTAATGCTATCAGCTTGGAATGATGGATGTTCATTTGTGATGTCATCTGTTGGTTTCTAAAGAGTGAATTTGAAACTAAAATTGGGTAAATAATGGACAATTTAAATTTTGCTGGTCTGTGGGTGTCACTGAAGTTATGTCTTTAATAGAAAAATCAGACCTGACCGTATACGCGGGCTGTAAAACATCATGCTTTTCAGTCTATGTAGTGATTTTAAGAAACGCATATTATTTTTAATATTTGGTCTAATTTAATGGATATTTAATTACATTTGACACGCCCAGAGCTGGTAAACAAACATGACTATGGCTCTGTATTTATGTGGCATGTCTGTGACTTATGTATAAATATCTTAAGTGTAAAACAATATTGATTGAAAACAAGTTAAAAGATTCTGAAAGCAAGGTTTACACAGATTTAACAGAAAATGCGGCTTTATTTAGCTTAAACATTAGATAAGAAGCAGCTAAACACAAAATGCTCCGAGGGAGAGGGAAGGGGGACTGAAGAGAAGTTGTCAGCTTTGTGAAGAGCAGGAGACAAAGAGGGCTAATATCTCTAAGCTACTCTATTTAAGGAGCTTGTTACTTCCTAGTTGTGATGTATTTCCTGTTCTGTCTCAGAATTTAGAAAATAGGATTTGGAATTATTTTTCTACTACAACAGCAACACAAAAACTGTCTAAAGTCATTATTCATTTAATTGTTTATGGTTATTACATGCACGTGTATACACTCTGAGAGAGGGAAGATTACCAATGTACATTTGGTTCCCTTCGTTTATATTCCTTATCTCTCAGATAGGACTAACAGCAGATACTTTAGGTATTTTAAAGGTATTTATTTGCACATATATAGATTACCTGATTTACCAGATTAGAGTGCTTTGGAGCTAAAGTAGCTAAGAAATATGTAACTTTATTACTTTAAATTTTGGAAAGTAAGAAGCCACAGAGGGATGTAGCAAACTTTTGAGGATGAGTTTAAAGGTTTATGAACATTTTGATTGTACACCGCCAAATAAGGTAGACAATTGCTTAATGTTGCCCACATGTAAGTAATCAAAATCTTTGTGTAAACCTTGGAGGACTTTCAGTTTTAAATATGCAACTTCTAGGCTTCTCCAGGTTCAGATCTTTTAATAATAAGGCCTCAGAGGTTCCTTTGTCCACTAAACGTAAGAAAAAAGCTCTTAAAGGTCTGTTATCATGTTATATATTTGTTTATCTTTTCACAACACAGTCTTTGTATAAGCTCCTTTTAGAAATGTATAGTATTGTTAGAATATCATAACATTGTTGGAAATGTTACTTACTTCCCCAATTGGCGTAAAAGTTACGGTTGAGGTCAGTTCCAGAGCAAGTGGAGTTTTCATGACATGGCGATCTGGATTTCCTCCATAATCTAGTCTTTAAAACAATCGACATTTAGCAGATGCTTGATACTTGTATAACATGTGAAATAAAAAAGGAAACTCACTGAGCTGTTCTGCCAGGAATAAATATATCCATCCATGTTCAGCACCGGGGTGATATAGAAGTCCAGGTTTTTAAACAATGTATTCATGTTCGGATCAGTTTTGTAGGAGCCCAGGATCTGTCAGAAAAGATCCGTCAGATTGTTTCTATGCAAATATTTAAATGAGCACTACTGTACATTATTAAGCGTTTGGGATTATTGTTGGGAAAACCCACGTTTCTGCTGATGTTTTGGATGAATGTCTTTCTTTTGCCTCATGTTTAGACACATGATCGCCATGGCAACACAATATCAGTACAATAAAAAAAGTAATCTTTTTTTTGTATTTGTTTTTTCAAATGACAAAAAAAAAAACCCTTCACCTCTTTAACAAAATGCAGACAGAAAGCTGGAGCGATCCATTCCCGGGCATGAATCCCACAGTCCATCCACACAGCTTTCTTTGCTGTGGTGCTTTTCAGTCCAATCTGTCCATCAGATGCAAACAGTGACATTATTATTGTTATTATTTTGTCATTATTTTTACTATCTAATGCAGTTACTGGTTCTGCTACCACACCTTTAGTAATGTAATGTTCCTCTTCTCATACGTTTGTCCATATATCATTCTAGACACAACATCAGGGTTCTCTCTTTCCATTTGATTCATCCAATCTGAGATCTGTATAGAGAAACATGAACTCAATACAGGACTTGTTATTGGTGGTGTATTATTTCAGATCAGATTTCACTATTGTCTTCAAGTACGTCATTTTTAATTTTTGAAGGAATGAATGTAAAAGTTCTAGTCTGTTCAAATGGTTCGATCTCAACCTAAAGATACAAAAAAGATTGCACAAAGTACCTTTGGAGGTTATCTATTACAGACAGGAAAAGCAAAGATTCAAGAATTCCATTTCTGAAAACAGCAGAAAATATTGTTACCTCGTCCATTGTATGATACGTTGTGTAGTTATAAGATTTTTGCTCCAGTCCATCAGCCAATCTGTGACAAAGAAATAAACCCTGAAAACATGAACCTAGCCACTGAACATGACTTCGAGATGAAGCAGTAAAAACAAACAACGAAATGTTTACATTTTTCATTAGAAATAGAAAATACAAATGTGTAGCTTTCACTGTTATTAATTTGATCCATTCAAGTTTTATATATTACAAGTCTTACCTGTCATGGGCAACTGCTGCTGATAGCAGCACAAGAGAAATGACTGAGAATGCCATAAGGGATTTTTAATCTGCTTCTGTAAGACTTGACTGAACGAATGCAGTGGATTCTCATCGTGGCACCTTTTATCCCCTTATTAGTAAATAGACAACATGTTTTCTCAGACAACACCTCAACCAGAGAATGTTGTACAGATAACAGTGTTAATATGTAAACCCATTAGTATGTCCGCCCTGCAGTGTTGTGATGGATATTAGCATAGAACTTACCTAACATCATTAAAGAGACACCATTCCTTGAAATGAGGGGTGTGGAGCTTATCATTCACTTACAACAATTATCACTAATAACACTTTAGAATACTCTTCCAATGCATAACTAAGAGGACTAAGCAGTAACTATCTAGTAGCTCTGCAGTAAGTGTCACCCACTAGAAGGTTACCGTTAACTATTCCGTAATTAATGTCACAGTAACTACTGTAGTAACTACCCTTAACTATCAGTAACTATTGAATATGTATAAAACTCCTAAGCAACTACCTTTAACAAATCAGCAACTACTGTTCACCCTAAAATAACTATCAGTACCTACAAAATTTATCCATAACTCCTGAGCAACTACCATTAATGAATCGGTACCTGCACGTAACTCTAAAATTCAGATCAGAAATTAAAAATTAAGTGTTATCCAATCATTTGTTTAAACATTTTTGATCGTTTTTCTTTTGTTGAAAAACTAAAAATGTTTAGTTTATAGAGGAAATTAGAAAAATCACCGTGCATTTTTGTCTCTGTACACAACATCGAGATCATGGCATGAGGTACACCTTTTAATTTTACAAATCAGCAGTGCTAACAATCCAATTTTAATACTATTTTGATTATGTGCCTCCCTGTTTATCAGGCAAGTCAAAATGTGTAAAAAAATGCTTTATTAATTAGGAAATAAATATTTTATATGGCCTATACATATGCACTCGTCTCTCTCATAGCTCAAAAATACAAACACATTTTTTTTCCATGGAGTCAGCAGCTGTAAATATTTATACAAAACCAGGCTGGATAAAACTGGAAGTAAACGACTGTGATGTGTTTTTAATTTTTTTTTAATTACAGACAAATGCGTGAACACTCATTCATCTTTATACCCATTTGTTACCTTTCGGGATCACAAGGATCAGCCGGTTAACCTGATGCATGTTTTTGGTATTGTGCGGGAAACCGGAGTACCTGGAGGAAACCCATGCAAGCACAGGGAGAGTATGCAAACTCCTTCCAGGATGATCACTGCGAGCCTCGATCTGGCGACCTTCTAACTAGAAGACTGTTACATGCATTGGCTGGGAATCGAACCAAGTTCAGCTCCTTGGAAGGCAGCTATGCTCACCACTATACCACCAAAACATAAATGAACAAACAAGGGCATTTACACAACAACAAACTATGTTACATACAGGGACAGAAAGTACAAATAATAATATGATAAAAGGAAGTTTTATAAAGAATTTCCATATATAATTATTAAATTAACAATACACCACATTGTAAATTCCTCATTATGCTCATAATAAAACAGCATATTATTAACTTCAAGAGTTATTCAAAGACTGTGATTTGCAGCATGTAAATGAAGTCAGCGGCCTTTGTTTATCAGTTGTTCATTTTGTCATTGACTAATAAAACCAATAGATGGAGACAAAGTAGAATTTAAGGTTGTTGTCCTAGTCATCCAGATTTAAAAACACTCATTGAAATATTAAACTATTAATGATTTACTTCCTCTTCAGTCCTACTCATTAATCATAATTAGTGTTGTGCCGATCCCAGTTCAAAATATTTGAGGCAAAATCATAAAACAGTTGACTGAATGAAGATTTTTAATTAAAGAAATTACATGCTTTAAAGAAAGTATTGTTCATACAGTTTTAGCACACAAACTTTATAGTATGTTTAAAACAATTGGGTCAAAAATGTAGTACACCAGCAACTTGATTGTGGAAAAGGGTTTTGCAGCTGTGGTTTCTAACTGAGTTGATTTATAGCTTCATTTTTGTATTGCAACCCTCTCTTTTTGGTTTTACAGTAAAATCTCTTGCTCAAGCAGTGGATGGAAGGTTAATCAAGCCGATCCCCGTAACAGGTCTGGTATGTTGGGAAAGGGATCTGCATTCCCTTGGTGACACAAACAGAGGTTCCAGCTGTTTCTCTGCCTGGGAGTGAAAGAGATGGTTATCTAATGAGCTGCTGTTAAAAACTTTGGCTTGTTTGCTCATAGATCTCATGATGAGCCAATGTTGACTGAATCCTGTAGAAAAATGGTTCTCTGCTCTGATTGGCCAACAGCTTCGATTGCTCCTTGTCTCCTCAAGTGGGTATGAACTGATAAGAGATAAAATTTCTAACCATGAGGTAGTTTGACCGCAGACAGTTGTTTTAGTTTAAGCGGCATTCTCAACACTCATTGCAACCCATTTTTTTATTGATTCAAAATACTGCCAGACAATCTTTATTGGGAAATTCAAGAAATATATTATTTTAATGTTAAATTTTAACGTAATGTTCAATTTTGTATGTATAAAATGTGTAAATAATACAAAAACAGAGTGAAAATACATTTAAGGGCATGAATTATGCATCTAATCAGATCAAATAACAATAATACTGCTTTTAAACAATAAAAAGTAACCTTGATTCATTCGCTTTATTCATTCTATAATTACATTTTGCAAATGCAGGAACGGCTAAGTCTGTATTTGTGTAAAAAGTAGTCAGTTTCACCAACACCTCAGTTTTCTTGGACCTCTTCCCAAGTTTCCAGATGATGCTCTTATCAGATATTTCCCAGACTTTGTTTAGACTGTAAACACATATTACTCCATGGACAAATTCAAAAGAGTCAGACAAAAGGAAATGATTACATCTGATAAGAAACAAGGTTTATCGTCAGAAAATCTGATTGAATCTAGTCCGTTTGATGAAGAACCTGCTTTGTCTGAAGCAGAGGTTTCAAATGCCTTGTTTAACTCTTGTCTATGTGGCTGCTTGTAAATACCAAATTAGAGACAGTGGAGTCGGTGGTCGATCATCTTTAAAAGACCACAGTGTTCCTGTTAAAAATGCTTTGTTTGCTTATCAGTGTTTAAAGCCAGAATGATAAATCTCCACTGAGCCCAGAGGAACAGGCCGTTCTCTGAAGAAATGACTATTTAGCAGGTCCCGCCGGCCTTGAATACAGCTGCTGAGTGTCAAATGGAAAGACTTGAAGTGAGATTACCGGGAGAAACAAGCAGTGCTTTTCCCCCACGACTCCATCTCTGAAAGTACTTCATTTGAAGACATGAGAATAAATCAAACCCAGTGCATTTAAATATTGCATTTATGCAGATGCGTCAAAGTTGTGGGTTTAGGTTTTGGTAGAGACCATATTGAAAACGTATTCATGAAACTGTGCCTAGTGATGCTTGTTGAGCCTTTTGAAACCTTTTCAAAGAGATTTATACCCCATTACATTTTCACTTGTATGCAATGATAAAAAAAAGATTAGTTTATAGAATCACGGCCCAGTTTCTGATGAATGAGTTAAATGTAAATACAGAAAAGCTCACAATCTCCTGGTTGCTCCTTCAGGTATTTGTTCATTGGATAAAGCTGTTGTTCTTATGGCCTGAGCTGCCATAAATTACTTCTTTATGAGCCTTTGAACAACACTAATAAGTGTGGACCACCATGCTTATCACATGTTTAATATTGTATGTTTAATATTTTGTGACCTCTTCTCTTGTGTCAAATTTGGTCATTTTTATTTCAGTTGCAATGTTTTACAAGTGCCTCCTAAAAGAGTTGCAATTGGTGTCCCTGGCATGGACATTTAGCTCCACCTTAAATCTCCAGAGGTCTAGACCAGGTCAGCCATCTCTTTATCCAGTTCTGTCAATTGCCTATTATTTACACAAGAAGAAGATGGTTTTAGTTTCTACAGTAATCACATAATTGTGGTTTCTGTAGACCTGGAGCTGGTCATTTAACCCCATTTTGGTTTAAAAAGCGTTTTCCTAAATATAGACCAGGCAGTCAAGGAAGAATGGAGATCAGAGATTTTTGGTTTGGTGGAAGAAAATTCTGCTGGAGAATATATTTTTTGCAGACTGTATCATGCTTGCAATACAGCAGCCTGATCCTCACCAAACTTTAGAATCTGATTCAAATGTTGTGCTATTTAAACTAATATGATTTAAACAAAATGGTGTTTGTACATTGGACAGTAGAAAAGCTATTGAAAATGTCAAAAAGGTGCCTTTTGCACAAGACCTTCACTAAACAGCTTATGTTTAGTCTAGAACCTCTAAATTGTTATCAAAAGACTCACCAGATTGTTATGCAATGTACGACCATATTTATATGGAAGAAACAGTGTTAAAATTCAGCCATAAACTCTAACACTTAAACCCAACACAGGAGAAACATTGCGTCCAAGTGATTTTGTGCTCGAGTGGCTGTGCATTTAGGACTGAAGGAGAAATGTTTTTTTTGGCACAGAAAATATGTTCTTTTTTGCATCACAAAGACTGAAAACGGCAAAATCCCTACAGTTTGCATTAATGTGGGCAGTTGTACAGACCTGTGATGATGTCACTCTTTCTGGAAGTTTCATGTCACTTCTCGCTTGTGGCTCTTGAAACATGTCTCCTCTCAGAAACAAACTGTACCTCACACTACCACATGAAACATAAGGGTGTATTTGGTCAGCCTTGTCATCCCCGTTTACAGTCTCACCCAATGTTGTCGCAGTCTGAGGTTTGACTGTATACTGTACGCTTTCAAGCACCCCGAGGAGAAGGAAAGTATTTATTTTCCCTCTTGGCTCTCGTCTACTAAAACCAGACTTGTTTGCACTCAGTCTGCTTTATTAGGTTATGTAAGACCCGCTGCCACTATAAAGTAGAAGCAATACATACATCACAGCACATCTTGTCTCCATTAAATATGGAGAGGTCATGAATCATTGCTTTTTATCAACAATTAATCATGTCGTCATTAAAACATGGTTTTAGTACTGAACAGTGTCCAATGAAATTCGTATAACTGTAAAATTGTTTCTTATATCTCCAGTAATAACCGTGTACACTTTAAAAAGAGGTGAGAAAACTCATAATTCAAAGTTAACTTAGTGTAAATATTTTTGAGGACCAACTCAAGTGTATTTGTTTCAGAAGAAGGTCCTCTAGATTTTTCATTATGCAATCATGGAATTTAAACATTCAGGTGCAAGCATACAAACTACAAATCCTACACAAATTTAAATGAATTTACATATGGATCTCATTATTGATCTTACACCCTAAGACTGTTCAAGAAGACATCGAATGTACTTTCAATAATCAACTGTTTATAGTCCGTTTTCATCCATACATTACCGATAGTGGTGCCACAAATCTGTTACCTTTGAAGTCTCTTTGAATCTCAGCTGTATTTAAGATGGATTTCCAGGAAAATTTGAATGAATTGTGCTGGGAAAATCTCGACAGGACTGCTGAGGGAGTTTCTATTGGCAAAGCAAGTCTGTCCATCTCTCTTTTTTCTGATGCTTTAAAAGAAAACAGAGTCTGTTGGGAGTCCTAAAGCAGTGCATATTTACTGTTCTGGGAAACATTTCATTTTAAATTCGAATACTGTAAGTGTCCCAACCACGGGTTACCGATCACTTTGAGGCACAGATACAATGTGGGACGCCTGTAAGTCTTATCCCTTCACAGAAAACACGTAAGAACTGAAGGAAAGTGATGGAAAACTCTATAATGCTGAAATGTGAATGTTTTGGAGTCAGATGTTTTTGCTTTCCGATGATGGCTTTAAAATTTTAGGAGGTGCCAGGCATGTTTCATGAATAAACATCCAGAAAAGAGTCCCAAAGATTTGGTTCATAGTGAATGAGCTGTTCACACATAACCCATTACAGGATTGTCAACTTGGTTAATTTGGAGTTACTGATGTGAAAGCATGTATGCGACTTGTCTCAGTGAGCAACGAGAGCGTTTTAGTAAGCTTTCACTCAAAGCTCTCACACTCTTTTTCTGTTGTGTTTTGACTCTGTAATAATGCTGTGGTCAACAATTACCTAAATCGAAATGTATTTCAGTTATTAACGCACTGAAAAATCACACAAATGTTATTTTTATTCAGTGTGCTTCCCCTGTTATGAATTGGCATTGTTAATGGCATTGGTATAAACATCAAATACACCGTCAATATTGTTCATGTGAATATTGCAATTATATTGTAGCGACTGAAATTAAGAAACATATTGTTTTATATGCCTTTTAGTGGCATTGTTTCTTTTTAATTTATATTGATTACTTTAAAAAATACCGACAGTATTGAGATAACTTTATTTTTTATATATAATTATCCTAATACTGTATAGTAACAATCCTATTTTAAAAGAGAACATTTTATTTTGTACAGTTTTAATTATGTATTTGACTAAATATTATGTAATATTTCTTCATTAACATGCCATTTGAAATACCATCAAGCTCTTTTGTGTTGTTCTAAGTGCAGACTATATCTTTTTGCATAGTGCCAAGCAAGGACTCAGTCAACTCCTCCCTTAACAGGAATCTGGGAATAACCTTAATTAGCACTGCATCTATGCCTCAAACAGAGAGGCCGTTTCTGAGTAATTCAGAGAGCAGTGAAAACGACTTTGTTCCATCAGAGAGAAAGTTTCACATCTCAGTTAGAGTCCAAGAAAAGACAGTAATCAGATTGCTGTTTGCGCTGTGCCTTTTTTGTCCTTCTGGAGTTCCTGTGTTAAATAGAGAGTTTAGGGAGTGGTTGATGATTGGTTGGGATTTGGAAATTTGTGATGTGCCACATCTGAAGGATTAAATTCTTAAAATACTGCAATGTATCTATGGTGGGATCCTGAACCCATCTGAACTTGGTAAACTGTTGTGTGTCAAATACTGTAAAATACTGCCAGTGGCTCTCTTTAAATAAAACTCAACTCAAACATACGCTGCAACAACATACATAGGGAAAAGGGCTACAAACTCAAATAGCCTCAAAATAAACCTGCCATATTTGGTATGTTGGTGTGCATGCTCTTATTTGCACACTTTGTGTTGTTTAGCTGTGCACAGAACTTGGGCCATGTCCCCACAGTTTTTTTTTTTAAAACGTTTTTTTCTCACACTGTGTACCAAAAAACATTTTACTACATGCCCATGTAAAAATGGAAAACTACTTAAACCCCTGTAAAAAACTATACCAAAGCAACAGATGGCATTGGATTCATGCACTTTCAAAAAGTGTATTCAGCATTTAGTTGGCAAACATAAGCATCCTGTACATGCTGTAAGCCACAATAGAGGAGAAGATGGCAATATAATCCTTGTTTCGTCCAACATTAGACTGTGTCTTTGTCAACACAGCAGTGGTGACATGCACAGCATGTGATGGCACTGACAAACTCCACCTTCAAAAGTCAGGAAATCCCTTTTTTGTTGCCAGAGCTGGTGTTTTTACATATTTGCACACAAATGTCTTTGGCCATTTTTTTCAAATGTTATGTTAAAAATATGACAAAGATGCATTTATCTTCTTATTTTGTAGCCTCAAGATCTTCATCGTAAAAGACCCAAAGGTTTCTGATGTTTAGAGATGTTTTAAATGATCATTTTTTTTTTACATTTATGTTAAGGTTTGGCTTTTGAAATGGGCCAGTCATTAGTGTCATCAGTGAACATAAATCAGTAAAACGCAAAACAGAATTAGTCTGTTGTACAATACACTCCAACATGGAGTGTAATACGTTTTCAGAAAGTCCCATAAAGCAGGCTATTGTTTCTGTTCAATAATTTGACATTTTTGTCTGTAACTTTAACCTTTGACCTTCCATGATGTCATTTTTCCCCAAACACAGAGACAAAAGCAGTCTCAAGTCTGTGCTGAGTGCTGAGTGACTGAACCACCCGTCAGCATTCACACATAGCTTGCAAACACACACATTCGTGTCTACCTGAGTCACTGAGGATAGCAAGGTCTCGCCCTTCCAATGATTGACCATAAAGGAGAGAATGTCCCGGCAAACAGGAAGTGGTTCAGTGGAGTGTTGAATTTATGTGGAATCCAGCACGTTGTCAAAGCTTCATCAGCTCAACATGAACTCAATGAGGTGAAGTGGTGGAAACTGGAATGTTATGGGAATTCGAAACAGTTCTCCCTTCAAGGTGAGAAAGAAAAAGTGGCGAACACGTTTTGTATTTAAGTGTACTTGTAACTTTTTAAGTAGTGTAAAACTGGGTGCAGCTCTAATGGAAAGATTTGCTTTAGGAGTGACTGGAGTGAACCTGTTGGTACATTTCTCTTTTCCCCAACACAGAGGAGTCCATAAATGCTCTTTTTGGTCTCTTGTTCAATTTATTCTGACATGCAACATTACAATTAGGAGAGAGAAAGTTACTGCACCATCTAGCTCTAAAAAGCTCGCTCATTAAGACCTGTCAAAACAAGCGACTGGAAGTGTGTATGCTTCTAAGAATTCATTCCCAGCATGAGACTTGACTGCAGGCCAAAAGAGCCCTGATTTTGAAAAATGTTTACTACTTTACCATTTGCCCTAATGAATGGTCTTCAAACTTTTATTTTGTTAAGTACAACCCAACTTTTTATATATATATATATATATATATATATATATATATATATATATATATATTTTTTTTTTTTTTAAATTAAATCATTCCACAACAATCCTGAAACTGTACAAAAACTATAATTCTGAGTTGTCAATTTGTAATTTTTTACTGCAGAAATCTCATAAATGACAAAATTTTGAGAAACTGGTATTTATTTATTTATTTATTTATTTATTTTGTTAATATGTAAAAACTTTCATTTACATTACTATCTAAAATAGACCAGTCTCAGAGTTCTTTGCTCTGTGAATCATACTGTCAAATAATTTCAGTTGTGTAAACACTGAAAAGTAATATCTACAAAGTTATTGAAAGAAACTGGAATTTAAAGGTACATTTCATAAGTGTTGTAAGTGAATGAATTGCAATCATATTCATGACTTTACTTTCAGGCAGCCAGGGAGTAATTTTAGAAGAAGAGAAGCACAGGTCCTGCATGAGATTGTCAGGTCATTTATCAATAAAGTGTTCTGGGATGTATCTGTGTCACATGTTTTAGCTTTCCAAAATGTGCACTAGGCGAAGAATAATGTCTGTGTAACATGAACTGCTCCAGGAAATAAAACCCGAAGAGATATTTTGGCAAAAACAAAAGTTGAGTGATCATGATGTCAAAAAGTTCTACATCTCCCCAAAAAATTGCACACCTCAGAATGAAGCATTCGACCAGTGGTCAATTATTAGGGTGGTCACTCACTGCTATTTAACCTAAGCGTGAATGAGACTGTGTTTTGCAGATAAATGAAAATCACACATCCCATCTAGCTCATGCACATTAGCAGCATTTCACTACAAATAATTGGGAGAGTTCAGGAAACACAATTCTTGTTCCAAGAGCTTATCGCAGCAAAATTGTAGAAAGTGACAAAGAGGCACCAAACAATGCTGTGGAATAATTTAAATTAGCATTGTTTGAGAGAAGGACATATCAGAAGAAACTTGATGTAAAGGAGCTTGGAGTGGATCATCCAGAGAAACTTTTTTGAAAAGAAGATTTGGCTGAATTATGTATTCTGATTTCTTTGTTTCTTTTTAAAACAACAGGATCAGATCCAGGATGAACTCAAAGCTGTATGACTGATTTAAATATGCAGTAACTGTATTATAATATATTAGAGTTAATAAATGTATTATTTGAATGGCATGATTGAGATTTGTTTGAGGAAATTGGTTACGTTAAAATCTTTTTAAATTCTAAAACTGCTCCAACTCTTCAAGGTTTAAGAATGTTACTGGTAATTCTTCACCATTCTTCCAAAAACATTTGTGAGGTCAGACAAAGATGTTGCAGTGAAGGTATGGCTCACAGTTTTTGTTGATTTCATCCAATCGGAGTTCTTTAATTTTTTGACACCACTTGTTTTAACAGGTAGACTATACAGCAGCAAGGATTTTTTTTTTTCATGCAGAGGTAGCATATCCCATGGCAGTACCAAGCTGGAATATACAGAGCTCCCGAGAGTATCCCATTCTTTCACTGATGGAGTCTGAGTGTCCATGTGCATGGAGTGGTTGGAACATCTCAATTCAATTCAGTTATTTGGATGGGTGAGTGAATACTTTTGGCTGTACAGTGCATGGCGAACCAATTGAACTCAAAGAGTTCAACATGTACTGAACTGAATTGCGACATCTAGATATTTAAAGGGAAGATAAATTGAACAAACCATCCTAATGCACTTGTCAAAATAGAGTGCTGGTAAACCTTTGGAGAATGTTATTTGACCTTGTCAGCAACGTCCTGCTTTACATCAGTTTTGAGGGGAAAAGTTCAGTAAAGTGCTGCAATGGATTTACACTGGTTTTATATCAGGCTAAATGTTCACTCCGTTATGCAACTTCAGCAGAGTATAACTTTCTTTTTGACGTCTGTTTTAAACAGCAAAGCCAGATGTTGATCTTTCAGCATATAAATTAAAATAAAATGATGAGACTGCAGAGCTGCACTGAATGTACCTGAAAACAGCTGGAGGCACAATTGTGTAGAGGGCGTTTCAGTCGGGATGAGCTATTCTATGTGTCTCTTACTTTGTTTTGTTGGATCATTTCTGAATCACGAGAGTTTTGGACTTGACAGATGGTGCCTGCCATGTTTGTGCCTGCACTTGTTTACTTCTGATTCAGAAGCGCCTCACAATTGCTTTACTGTAAGTGGGTTTAAGAGCATTTCAGACTGAGAAGCATTTGTGTGCAATGTGCCGTACCAACGGAAAGATCATAAATGAGGTGGATTAATGAAGTGCTACTGCAAAATTCCTTGGTTGGATTTGTTTCATCAATTGGTTATTTTGGAAAAAGTTTTTAGTGTAAATTCTGTAGGCAGATTTCCTCATCACCGTGTATGTGTATCACATTTAATGTGACCGGATTTATTCCAAAGCCGATGTATGTATGTATGTACACAGATAGGTGGAGATTTATAAGATAAAATCTAGAGTGAATGACAGAGAATGCTGCAGAGCTGTTTTTTATTATTGTTCAACTAAATGTGCAATACATTTAGCAACAAAATAAATAATTAATCAATTAATGTAATGTTATTCTGCTAAAAAAGGGACTAAATTGCCAGAGTAAGTCTGGCTTCTTGTGGAAGATGGTAGTTTGCGAATGGAACCACATCCCTAGACACAGACACTAGAAACATTGCAAGAAATAAAATGTTGAATAAATAAAGAAGGGAACATAAATTTATGAAGGAACTGATGCATTTTTGTCGTTCTTAAAAATACCTTGTTCAACCCAACTAATTTTATTTGTTCATGATGAGTTGTTGAGTTTATGTATTTCGTTCTTGTTGACTGGATCAAAATAAAAACATTCCACCGCACTTTACTTGATTTTACTGTGTACATCAGCTCCACCTGATCAATATGTGTAAAACTAGCATAATATTGATGAGGACCATGGAAGGGTCTCCCATGGTAAACTGTTCTCAGATGATGGGTGAGACTAAGAGTGGTTAAAGTAACCCTCATGACTAGTGGCAGCTACATCACCTAGCAAAGCTGAGGTCAGGACTCGGAGGTGAGTGACTTGTGGTTGTGTCTTTCCCTGAGCACCCGGCCAGACTCAGCCTGTAAAAGTAATGTGGAGTTCCTTCTTTTGGGCCTGCCACCCATTAGAAGACTCAAAGGTCTGCTCCACTATGATTTGGGTGGGCTTCAAAAGCAAGGGAATAAATGACCCAAGCAGTTTTCTTATTTACATTTTATTTTTTAATTTGGTGGGAAAAATATGCAAACTCTTCATACAAACAACCCAGCTTGGATTAAACCAGCAACCTTCCGACAGCCACTAGGCTAAACACCACACTTTCAGCTCTCTGACTTAATTTAGACATAAATTACATACAAAGTTGTTTCAAAATCAATGGACAGGAATTTACATATAGTAGTAGTAGTAGTAGTAGTAGGCTTTTTATTGTCATTTCTACCATATACAGTCAGTAAACAGTGAAATGAAACGGTGTTCCTCCAGAACCACGGTGCTGTACACATATAACATTAACAGACAATGCTTACATATATACAAGATAAACATGATAAATAAATACAAAAATAGTAAACATGATATTCTACATAAGTGTGATGTTGTGCAAAACAGCAGGTA
Source organism: Danionella cerebrum (assembly GCA_007224835.1). Classification (NCBI taxonomy): domain Eukaryota; kingdom Metazoa; phylum Chordata; class Actinopteri; order Cypriniformes; family Danionidae; genus Danionella; species Danionella cerebrum. Next base: position 86,438 of record SRMA01024038.1, read on the forward strand.
ATAAATAGTGTGCAAAGAAGCAGGCACAGGTTGGTGTGGATCAGTGTGTGAATGTGTTTGATATTCAGTCCAATCCTATTTTGTTTATATACATGGTTCTGTTCTAGAAGTTGTTGCACTATTGGATTGAAAAAATGATGTACCAGATGATGATTTGGTGTTGGTGTCTCTTTACCAAAAGTTGGTAGATCAATTCTGGTTGGGTCACTTTCAGGGTGTTTAGAATTCTCACTGTTCAAAACAATGTTGTGTAGGGTAAGGGGGACCCTTTCTTCTCATCCTGATGAGATATAAATAAAATAGAGAAAATTAGCTGAATTGTGATTTTGTTTTAACCTGGAAATACATGTTAGTATAGAGCCAGCAGCTATTTCCCATTTTACTCAGTGGCTTCCAGCATCACCTCAGACAAACGCTTCCATAAACACTGCATATTTTCCACCTAAAAAAGCACGAGCATGATGGGTATTCATTGTGCCCGGAATCGGCTCCATTTCCTCTTCTTTAAGGATCTATAAATCTAACAGAACACTGAGTTTTGGTGAAGGAAAATGGGATCCGGCCGATTTTGAACCTTTACCAACAGACAAATTGAATTTTTAAACATTTGGAATAGGCCTGTTTCAATAAAAGTTAATGATTCTGGCAAATTACTTTAGCAAATTAAAAGCCTTGACATCATCTATGAACAGTGGTTGTTGTTGCTAAGGCAGCAAATGTGTGGCAAATTACCTTTTTTGTCCTGTAATACCTTCAATGTATTCCTTTTTAAATCAAATATTGTGAAATGTTAAAAGTGCTTGTGGGGAGTAAATCAGATTAAGTTGAACTTTTCATGACTTACCTGGGGGTTCATGACTGCAAAGGTGTTGTGCCAGAATTCCCGAAACTGACGCAGAGCCTGATCTCCCTCCCATCAACCCTCAAACTCTCTCCCGCTCTGCCTCTCTCCCCCGGAGTGGGCTGGATAAATTCCCCTTTAAAAGGGCGCTCGTCCCACAGCGGGACGGTGGAGGTTCAGGGCAGTCAGTGGAGGCGGTCGAAACAGTGCGCAAAGCCACAGCCTCCCCGAAGCTCCGCGCGTCTTTATCTGTAGCGCGCACCACTAAAACACCGCTCATCGACATATTCTCCCTGATTCTGCTGTCCACAGCAGGTGAACATGAACCGGGTCTCCGTGCAGAGGCTTCTCCTCCTGATGTGCATCGGGGGATCCGTGCACTGTATGCCTCAGTCCGCGGGAAAGAGCAAAAGACAAACGCAGCAGCAGCAGCAGCAGCAGCAGATTCACCTGGACCAGGTCTACGAGGAAGCCCGCAGCTTAGCCATCCATGAAAGTACGTTTGCGTAAGCACTACTTTAGAAAAGTGTCATAATGTTTGATTATCACCATATCCTGTCAAATCCAGATGGTTGCAACGACAACGGCCGCTTTTACCGGATGAATGATGAGTGGGAGCGTCCGTACATGGACAGTACTCTTACCTGCACCTGTGAGGGGGCTTCGGGGGTCAAGTGTAGATCCAAACCTGCAGGTGAGTTTTTCTGATTCAAAACTGTACAAGTTTATTTCCGCCCGGGTGTTCCATGATTGCGCAATTACACCCGCAAAATTGTGCGCTATAAGCCTGGAAAATGTTCAACATTTGTATAAATACGATTTTATTCCAAATTTCATTTTAAACCCAATCCTAAAATACTATTCATTACCACACACTATTTTTTTTCTATTTTACGCCATTTAATCCATAAACCAGCCCATTACTTTTATTAAATTCCTTTCAATATTCACATTCGTGCTGAAATATTTCACTGCAATCTTAAACCATTTGAAAAGTTAATGTTAAACTGTAAAAACCTGTGTTTCCCTGTTCACAAGAACTTTTTATTGGTGCTTTGCTTGTTGCTCTGTTAACCTGCACACCACAATCCTATAATGGTCAAAATCTATTTTTTTAACACACAAATATTTAAAGCCTTCTTAAAGCACTCAGATTGCTGTGTCTGTGATGTCACAAACCATAGGATCCCACCTATGTCTCTTGACCACACACAAGTTGTCATTGCAAATGTGCTGCAATCATGTGTGATGCTGGTGTTGAGAGAAAGTAGTTACAATATTGACTTAATAATCATTAACTTGGTTACTTTTATTTAATGACTTCACTTCTCAGAGGCTAGTGAAATCGGGTCAGAAGAAGTTCAGGATTATTTAAAGGGCCAGACTCCAAACAAGTAATTTTTACTGAGCTGTTTTGAGGTAAAAAAAAAAAAATTGTCTCATTTCTAGCTGAGGAGACCTGCTACGACAAGTTCAACGCGCGCTCTTACCGAGTCGGAGAAACCTATGAAAGGCCGAGGGATAACATGATATGGGACTGTACATGTATTGGCTCTGGCAAGGGTAAAATTAGCTGCACAATTGCAAGTAAGTAAAACTGGCTTCTAAAAAAGAAATGAATTGTGTATTTTGTTTCTAAATGGTTAGTTCTTGTGCTTAGATCGTTGTCACGAAGGAGGTAATTCATACCGAATCGGGGACACTTGGACTCGGCCACATGACACTGGAGACTACATGCTTGAGTGTGTGTGTCTTGGCAATGGAAAGGGAGAGTGGACTTGTAAACCCGTCGGTGAGTCACTGTTTTACTGTTTGTTTATCCACTACAGAGTTTTACCCAATGTACCATGTGTGGTGTGTGAACCTAGCTGTGAGTGGGTTTATTTACCTCAAAGATGTCCGTATAACTTTCTTACTTCCCAAGTAGAAAGAACACAATGCTAAAAGTGTGTGTCCCCCCCCCCCAGCGGAGCGTTGCTATGATGACACACTGGGATCCTCATATGTGGTTGGTCAGACATGGCAGAAACCCTATCAAGGCTGGATGATAGTCGACTGCACATGTTTGGGCGAGGGCAATGGACGCATCACCTGTACCTCCAGAAGTAGGTGACGTTATAGACAACAGTTCTCGGTTTTGCAGTATTTGATATTTCCATAGAACATAGTTTCCGCACGTCTATTGATTTTATTTGCATGACTCTCCCTTTCATCATAATTACCAACGAGCTGCAAGCTGCCTACAAGCGTAATTTGGAAAATAACAGCATGTTGTTTCCAGTCTTGAGTTAGAAGAGGGGAAGTGTGTGATCAAACACATTTAACTTCCTTCAATACATCTACCTTTTGCCAAACACTTCCTCCGGTCATAAATAAGGACAACCTTGAGAAGTGTGAGAGTCTGAGGTGTTTCCTATATGTGAAGCTTAGTGTTAAAGTGTGAAAGCATCTCTATAAAAGGCTTTGAAAGCTCATTGTATTTTATTGTGTTTTCTAGACCGATGTAATGACCAGGACACCAGGACCTCCTACCGTATTGGTGAGACCTGGACCAAAATTGACTCCAGTGGAAACACTCTACAGTGTCTTTGCACAGGAAATGGCCGTGGAGAATGGAAATGTGACAGACATACAGCTTCCCATGTCATACCCATCATTGGTAAGAGTTCAACATTTGAGTTAACGTTTATACTATAGCGTCGAGATAATTAATATGTAAATGTCTAAACAGTGCCCTTATGTGCACCTACCAAAAATTGTAACCAGATTTCTGATTGTTGGCTTGGCAGGAAAGCATTTCCAATGTAGCTTCAATCTAGTACAATGTAGTAACCTCACCACCACCAGCTAGCATTTAGGAAGTTACTCAAAAGTAGCTTGTGAGGGCATGGGCTACACACATATGCTGCTTTTTCATCAAATTTTAGTAATGGCTTCTATGGCTTAGGTCTATTGGTTCAGCTTAACAAATCAACTCAACCAATCGGTGAGCTCAATCACTGACCAGTCAGTGGTCAACGGGTTGTTGTATCAAGCTTTTCATTCCAATCAGAGACAAGTATCACATTGGCCTTTTTCAGCCTGCTTTGTTCCTTTCAGAACATTGTGGAAAAACCCCAATACCGCATCAAGCGGTGCTGTTACAAAACAGGTGATGGAAAATCAACAATAGGCTACAATTTCCCATTCAACCCTCTCCCACAAGAAATGTTTGGGATCAATTTTTAATTTAAACTAATCCGCAAGATATTAACTTTAGTGTTTGTGGTGAATGTTTATGAGATGGTCCACTTTAAAAAAAATCTCTTCTATATTTTTTTTATTAGGTCCTGGCTCTTCCACCACTCATAATAGAGTTTCAACCATGATGAACCAAGTCAACATCCTCAATGAACTCATCGAAGAGGGCAACTGCAAAACTGATTCCGGTGTGTCCTATTACAATGGAATGAGCTGGATCAGAACTCAAGGCAACAAGGAGATGCTGTGTACTTGTGTGGGAGGAGGAATCAGCTGTGAGGAGCAAGGTAATTATTTCAAGTAGATTCAAGCATATTTAACAAAGCTTCTGTGATTTCCTTTGTGAGGGTATAGAAACATGATAACTTTCATTTATTGAACCTTGTCAATTCGTGGTAATCCAGATTTACTTGTACAGAAATAGTTTACGAAAAATTTCTCATTAAAATAATTATAATTTGGTGTTTATAAAAAAAAAAAAAAACAAGGACAAGGTAGTATTATAAGGTTCAGATGTTGGCAGTTCTGAAAGTGTGTGGGGTAACTGAGCTTGGGCTCTAAACCAATTAAACCAGTGTAGAGCTGTATTAGCAGCATTTGACCAATAATATCAAAGGCACCACTCCTTGTCACGCTCAACTGCCAAATAAATTTTGCAATTCCAGAATGAAAAGTAATCTTAAGACCTGACAGTTTATAGGGACAGCTCTGCTGTTTTTGTTGGACCTGAAACATCTTGCACTGACACAGTTATCCATAATCTATTACCTGACAGTAAGAAACCTGTTTGGTATCGGAGACTCAATTCTCAAATGGTTTAGTTCCTATCTAATGTGCAGTTCTGTGTTTATTGAATTAGTGTTACTTTCCTCAGTTGCTGAATTTGTGGGGTGCCCCATGGTTCAATGCTGGGCCCACTTCTTTCATTTTTTTTTTTGTTTAAACCCCCTGGGGGACGCTGCTAGCAATCTTTCTCAATCAGAACACCAGAATCATTGTTTTGGATCACCCTGGTTAGAATCAAGTGTGATTCCTTAAAAGTCACTATTTCTCATTAACCTTAAAGGTCAGGAACCGGGAGGTTTTAATGACTCTGGCCTTTGCTTCTCTTTGTACTTGTCTCAGTTGTAGTCCCCTTCAAGAATGCTTATGTTTAAGGAACCAAACTCCAGAAGAATGGGGACAAAGACTTTGATAGATTCCTTCACATCCAATCCTAAGATGTATCTTTTTATCAAGGCCTTTTAAGTTTGTGGAGTACTTTGTGTCTCATCTGGTTGTTTAACTGTGTTTATTTTCATCTAATTATCACAAAGCACTTTGATCAGCCTGGCTAGAAATAAAGCTTTACTTACTTGATTTTCAGATGGACAGTCACAGGTTTATGGTGGAAACTCTGGTGGACAGCCCTGTGTGTTCCCTTTTGTTTTTAATGAGAACACCCACTACTCCTGCATCTCAGAGGGTCGTGCTGATGGGCAGCTGTGGTGCAGCACCACCTCTGATTATGACAACAATGGAATGTACTCCTTCTGCACCCAGAAGAACTGTAAGTGTCTCTCAGAACCACATTTTGTTTACTTAACAAGACCAGTGAAAAATGTTCAGAAATGCAATTCCTCCTACATCTTTAATTCAGCTTCCACATCACCCCCTTGGTGAGTTTGTAAATCGAAATTTCACTGTTGAATTTTCGGTCAACTTTTTCCAGTGCTTGTTACAACCCGTGGAGGAAACTCAAACGGTGCTCTGTGCCATTTCCCCTTCAAATATAATGGTCGCAACTACACCGACTGCACATCTGATGGCCGCCGGGATTCCATGAAGTGGTGTGGCACCACCGCTGACTATGACGGAGAGCAGAAATATGGCTTCTGTCCCATGGCTGGTAAGAGTGATTTGTTAGCTTTAACTTTTTCCTTTAGACAACGTTGACAGGAAGGTCCTCTGAAGCAGAAATGGCTTTTTATTTTAAGAAATGAAGTCATTTCCTTCATGGGTAATAGAGGAAAGCTTTTACAACACTGTAAAACTAAAAGATCTCAGTTTTTTGTCCTCGACATGCTATTAGTATTTCTGTGGGTGTTGATTCTGTAATAATTTTTCTTTTTGCTTTGATTGATTGGTTCCTGAGTCATGGTGCTCAGTGCCTTGTGAAAAGTTCTGGAACTCTATTTAACGGCTGTTGAGGGATCTTTTTTTTTTAAGCCAGTGTAATGTGTTACTGATTTGCAGCCCCCTAGATTGGGTCTACAGCATGGGAACCGCCCTTGTCAGGGGTTTTAGACCTGGAGCAATTCCAGGCCAGACATTGTTCTAGACCAGGCATAGTTTCAGGAAGAATAAGATCAGAACTCTGAGCATAACAATCAGTCCTTGTTTTATGCCACTTGTTACAATTAATAAAAAAATGCTTTTTATTGTTTTAAAAATATCTGTATTTCTTGATTGAAATTTTTGCTAACTGGTTAATTCTGTTAATTTCTTTATGTACATTCAGCTCATGAGGAAGTCTGCACAGTAAACGACGTCATGTACAGAGTGGGTGACGAGTGGGATAAACGACATGACACATTGGGTCACATGATGCGCTGCACGTGCCAGGGCAATGGCCGTGGAGAGTGGAACTGCATTTCCCATACTCAGCTCAGAGGTTATTAATGCTTTGCATTTTACACTTTTTAAAATATTAGTTGATGTCCACTTTAAATACAAATAAATGTTATTATTTTATTGTCTATCTGTCAGATTGTAAAGCAACACTTAATTGGTATTTGGCTTTTTCTACACAGTGTAGCTTAGCATGGACCCTTTTGATTCAAATTGATAATTTTAGATATTTTTCCTGAATTGAAAGATGGAAAAGACTTTTACACAAGACTTTTTTTGTCATTCTCAACTCATTATAATATTTGTTGCATGTTTCAGACCAGTGTGTTGTGAACGCACAGACGTATGATGTGAATGAGACCTTTGAAAAGCGTCATGACCAGGGGTACATGATGAATTGTACATGTTTTGGCCAAGGCCGCGGTCGCTGGAGATGTGATGCCATCGGTAAGCCGTCACTTTCTAATTTCAGTCTTTTGTTGTTTGCATTTCTAACCTTTTTCTCAAAATGTCACGACTTCCTTTCATGCGCTCAAAATATTCATCAATGCTCCAGCTTCCTTCAATTCAAATCAAAATGTCTTGAATTAAACAATAGTTTTTGTAAACATGTCCAAATTGAAATCAAAAGCAAGATTATTTTACCTTCATCTACACAAAGCCCTTTTGCTTTTACTCTAGACCAGTGCCAGGAGCCAGAGACCAAGGTGTTTTACCAGATTGGCCAGACGTGGAATAAGGTCATCCAAGGCGTCCCATACAGATGTTCCTGTTATGGAAATGGCATTGGAGAACTGGCCTGTGAACCTCTGCAGTCTACTGGTGAGAAGTCACACAAGTTCTACTGTTCTAAAAAAAAAAAAGCTCAAAATTGAAAAGCAAGATAAGGCGTCAAAGAAAAGTTTCCCACACTTAGCATCGTATAATAGATAAGGCTTGTTTGTTTATCTTTTGACGTCTCAAATGGACTTGTTATGGTTCTCTTGGCCTCCATCTAACCTCTCCTCGAGGGACTGTTATCCATTTGAAGTTAGACAGATGTTTATTGAGTTCTTTTTGAAGATATTTAGTTTATTTAGATGTTTAGAAACCATTTTCTTTCAATTTTGTAATGTTTAGATATTTCATGGGGCATTCTTTAACTCCTGAGTAGTCCAATATTTATATATTGTACATACTATTTTGGAGGGTTAAACAAGTTTGCACATTAAAGATCCTTTAGCATGTCATAAACATTGGGTCAAGTTAGTTCCAAATATACAAACGGATGAAGGAGAACCCCTCTGCACGATATTGAAACGTGTGACTGTACACATAGCTGTTTTTGTAGTGGTATTGATTCTATACCAACTATAAATAATTAAACCACCTTCAAAAGAGGTTAAAATTATGAAGATAAAAAGATATTTGTGTAAATGTAAAAAGGAATTTCGCATTTGCAATTCACTTGTGAATATTTATACAAAAAACCTATATAGCATGGTAATACAAGGTGAAATGGTTTATATAAACATATATTTGTCACATCTGTGAATTAATCCTAAGTTTTAATCACTAAATGTGATTCACAAACACAGTTTTACCCTTGAAATCTGCAATGTGACATTCAGCCGCTACCAAATGGTCTGTTGGAGCAACTGTAAGTTATGTAAGACACTTTCCCATTTGTTAGCGGTTGGCCTTTTATGAGGAAAGTGTTAGCTGTATTTTCACAAGCCTTCGAAGCCCTGAAGCAGAACAGCAGCTCTATGTTCTCAGACCATCTGTAAGTGATTGTCTGTAGTACTGTAAAAGGTCACGCTGTTGAAGAGCCACTGTGAGCCTCTATCTGAGTTCCAATCGTTTAACTTTGGTTTGGCCCCAAAGGCTAATGCAGTTCCAGCCAGGAGTAAAGGAAAAGGCAGATTTTTCACCAGGTTGAATTGCATTCAGTTGTTAACCAAATCTTAAAGAAAGGTGTGGGGTGAGAAAAGAAAAGGTGGGTTACGAATTTTTGGGCTGAGTGTGAGTTTTAACACCCCACCCCAGCAATCATCTTGGAGACATCATGGGCAGAATGTCCCTCACTTTACAAACTGGGGTGATTTAACTCCTCAGTTTGGAAAACGTTTTTTCCTAATAGAAAACAGATTCATACAAGTTGGGTATCATTTATCATTTTACATGCTGCACCAGAGTTGTTGGTAATATGAAACTCTCTAACCAGTGGCATGTCTGTCTCCATAAAAGCTCCAGTTCGTGTTATCATAACAGAAGCTGGAAATCAGCCAAATTCCCATCCTATCCAATGGAATGCTCCCCCGTCTGCACACATTACACAATACATCCTCAAGTGGAGAGTCGTAAGTCTTGCTCTTTAGTGACATTATGTTTTTAATGTGAACATTTCCCACTGTTTGTGTACCTCATCTTTCTAGAAAAAGCAAAGGAAAAGATTTCATCGCATACAAACAAGCCAGGAGTCATTGAACCTGAAAACCCAGATTCACTTATGCCATAAAATCTGTGTATTTTGTTAATCAAATAAAATATCTTTAGATTACAACCCCTGACTTACTGGATATATATTAATAATAGAAGTGTACCATTGGAGTTTTTTTGTAGTTACATGACAATAATGAAAACATAAAAATAAGTTAATTCTACTTAAATGTAATTATTAGATTTTTTGTTTGTTGAGGGATTTAGAGGATTATTTGTTATTTTTCTTTACTAGTAACTCAGTTTTTACTACATATGTATTGGTTCAACTTCAAAATGACAAAGAGGGAGAAAGAGAGAGATTAAGAAGTAGAGCTTCTCGTGCCTAGGAGCCTTTGATTAGTTAGTGTTTTAAATATATATTAAATATATTGGTCAGTATATTTACTTTTGCAAGAATAACACTCATTGGTCCAAAACAAGTCGCTGAAGAGTACTAATTGGTGACTGGAAAGCTGGACAATGGATGATTTTAAGATGTAGATACAATTAAAAATATTTGAAATATTGAATTCCATCAAATTTTGAATCATAGATTGGAAGAGTTGACCTTTTAAAAAATGTTACATTTTTATTGCTATGCTATGGAATTTGTTTTGTGCCAAATACACAAACATAAGTTTTGTGAAAAATCTAAAAAAAAAAAAAGTACATTTGTATGAAGCAGAATGCACATTGTCTTAAAAAAGCGCACTTTTTACACAGTTTCAAAACTTTGTTTATGATTAAAATATTTGCATACTTCTTTCTGCTATTAGATAAATTCAAGTTAAACAAACACTGGTATCACAGAGAATCTGGGGTTTTAAGTTCAGTGCATTCAAAATTTAGTTGTTTTTTTTTTATCTGTTTTATATCTTGAGATGTATTTCCAGATGAGTTTTTTGGCTATTGTTCAATATATTTAAAAATATCCAGCGTTTTCATATCCAGTTTCTAAACGTTGGATTTTCAAATGTTCATTTTCAACCGATGATTTGAACATCAGTTGATGACAACCAACTTTGAATGTTCACTTACATCCAATTTATTTGATACTCTTCTTTTGACAGAAAAATACTCGCACACCTTGGAAGGAGGTCACCATTCCAGGCCACATTAACTCCCACACCATTTCAGGCCTTAAACCAGGTTTGACATACGAGGGTCAGTTGATCAGCATTCTGCGCTACGGACCCAGAGAAGTCACCCGTTTCGATTTCACAACTATATATGGCTCTTGTGAGTAGCTATTCAAATTAAATGCATTATTTAAATATCACTTTTGTAGCATGCCAGCTGGAAGTAAAATTTAATTCACACATTAAAAAAATACCATTGTTTTGACTCTGCCTCACCAGTCTCGTTCCACCACAATTCCTTGGTTGTGGTGTTGTTTTATTTACCTTCAATTCTCAATTTTTCACATCTTCGGAATCTGCAAACAAACTAATGAAATAAATCACACAAATTCCTTCCACCTCTCCAGTGGCTAAAGCTGAGGGTGAGACCACCCAGCCTGCACCAGTGGTCGATACTTCAGAGTCTGTTACTGAGATCACCTCCAACAGCTTTGTGATCTCCTGGGTTTCTGCATCCGACACGGTTTCAGGGTTCAGGGTTGAATATGAACTCTCAGAGGAAGGAGCCAAGCGTCATGTGATTGGTAAGTGTTACATATTTGGAAAGGTGTATTATAAATACTTGTTTGTTTTGATTTTTGAACATTATTTTTTGTTTTGTGGCATCTTTTTATTTAGCCAAACCTCTTATTTTCTTTGACAAGACCAATGATGATTAAAATGATGACGGTTTTGTTTATCTTCTCATATTGTTCAGACCTTCCAAGAACAACCTCATCAGTGAACATCCAAGAACTCCTGCCTGGCCGCAGGTACAATGTTGAAGTGTATGAGGTCAATCCAGAGGGCGACACAAATCTGATCCTGACCACCACCCAGACCACTGGTAAGATATCCACGGTCCAAAGTGAGAATCTTTCACCCGGTTTTACTCACTGTCAAAAGTTAATAGCTCTAACTCTCTTACATTTTGTTTAAAATAAAATGTACATATATATATATATATATATTGTCTATTCCCCCAGCTCCTGATGCTCCAACCAATCATGAAGTCTCAAATGTGGAGGAGACATCCCTTTTGATCAGTTGGTCCAAACCTCAAGCACCTATAACAGGTAAAGCTTTGAGTCTAAATCTTCAAGGAGTTACTTTGTGCTACTCATGTAGAAAAGATTATTGAATATTTGCAATTTGTGCGTTTGAAGGCTATCGTGTGGTCTACACACCTTCGGTTGAGGGCAGCAGCACTGAGCTCATTCTCCCTGAGTCTCAGACGTCAGTAACACTTGGAGATCTCCGGCCTGGTCTGTCCTATAACATCAGTATATACTCCGTGGAGGACAACCTAGAGAGTGAACCTTTGGTTCTGCAGGTCAGCACCACTGGTGAACAACAGCCCGGTAAGAGCTCCATTGAGGAAATGTCCGTTTTTCATCTCTCCAAATCAGATCTTGAACTGGTTATCCATGCATTTCTGTTATCTCGACATGATGTAATGCCTTTTACTACTAAATTCATTGACATCGAGACCACAATTAGTCCAATGGGAATAAAAAATAAGACAATTTCACTCAATTGTAGACAGTTCTATTAGTCAAGTAACTCAAAGAATAACTTTAACGAAATACAAGATAGCTTTAGAATAGCTATTTGAGACTATTTTATATTATTTGAGCTATTTTACATTGCTCTCCATGAGACTTAATTTAAATCGAACAGTAATAGAGCAATTAAAGCTGCTGCTCTAAGACTATAGAACTTTACCTTGGTAGATACACCAGGGATCAACCAAGGCTTTAAAGTGATCCTTGAAGGAGAATAAACTGCTATGTTTATGTGGTGACATTATGTGCAAAGACTTGGGTTTCTTTTATACATTATTTTGACTTGGGTTTCTTTTTGAGAAGCTCAATCTCCTGTTTCATGTTTTTCATCCTGTTTCACGTTTCCAGATTCTAATCACATTCATTTGTGTTTTCCCTCACTTTTCTCACAATGGTTTGAAAGGATTTCTGCCAGCTCTAACAAATGCTTAATCTGGACGAGCTAGTGCTCACTTAGATCCCTTATAAGGAGAATTGGGATGTTCAGAGTGATTTTCCAGTTGACATCTTTTACCAAACACATTCCTTCCAGACAGGATCTGCAAAAGGATTTTCTCCACATTTTTGCAACATTTACTATTGTAGCAGCTAACCATTAAGCTGCTTAGGTTAGTATTTAAGCATATAAAGAAAAGGCCAAAAGTTTAAATTTAACAAAGGAAAGTCACAAAGTTACAACAAAGGAAAGTCCAACAAAACAAATTCAAATTAACATACATGAACACATTCATCCGTGTGGTTAAGATATAAACATAATACATAATAACTACTAACATTTAAACATTGAGCAATACATTGTATAGTTAACTGAAGTTTTGTTCTCTTTTTTTTGGTAACATTCAATGAACAAAATCATCATAAGATCAAATTTAAGATTGTTTTTCTCTCCATTGTTTTTAACAGAAGAGATCCAAGCTCCTACAGACCTACAGTTCTATGAAGTGACCGATGTCAAGATCACCATCACCTGGACTGGTCCCCCCAATGAGGTGTCCGGATACCGTGTGACCTTTGCCCCTGTGAGCACAGACGGGCGCACCCAGAGACCCCTTCAGCTTCCTGTGACACCCAATGCTTATGCCGAGCTCACCCATCTGCAGCCTGGCACACTGTACCGCTTCCACATCTATGCTATCAGTGGTGGAGTTGAAAGTGAACCTTTGATTGGCGAGAAATCAACCAGTGAGTCTTTGACACGGAAAACTCAACCAGCAGCCATGCTTCACGTCTAACCAAAGCACAATGTGTTTATCAACAGTAAATTGTGTGTTTATTTTATAGTCAATGACTATACAATTTATCATTCTCATCTCTTAGAACCCGATGCCCCTACAGAGCTCCGCTTCACTGATATCACAGATGAGTCTGCTCTAGTCCTTTGGTCTGTCCCCAGAGCTCAGGTGACAGGTTATCGTCTCTTTATAAGCATCGGCAGCTCCAGCCCCAAACAGTTGAAAATTCCTGGCCACGAGTCTCAGTACACGCTCACCAACCTCCAGCCTGACACTGAGTACAGAGTCACTCTGCACTCAGAGCAAGGGAGCTTGCTAAGTGAAGGAATCACTGATGCTTTCAGAACATGTGAGTACATTTATAATAACAGTAGCAGGTTTTATGTCTAAAGCTGTAAGTAAACAGAACATTTATATATAAAAAAAAAAAATACACCAACATTTAGTGTGAAACAAAAAACCCCAGGAAGGTCTTCCCTGAGGGGCTTTGTAAAGGCAGTTGTGGAACACAATCTATGGAAATTATTACTCCACTTACAAACACACAAACACACACACAAAATCGTTCTAAGAATAAACTTAAAAAGTTTCAGACATAATTTCAAAAGTGTTCAGACAGAATTCTTCACAAATTTTTCAAGGCAGATTTAGTCACAAATGTGTTAAAACCGTAAATAAACAATAGTCTGCTTGGTTTTTATTTGGAAATTCCTACTTTATGAGTTTGCAATGTGTGAAGTAACTACATGAACAAGTTTAGCAGAAGATTAGAGTCGGGCAAAGATTAAGTTATGTTTTTAATAGTAAGCGATTCTGTTTAATGTTGAAATAATAGCATATCAATGCACAAGATTTCATTTACAATATTTACCCTGCTCTTGTTTACTTTGATGTTTAGCCCAGCCAACTGGCAATGCTCCACGATTCAATACTGAAGTCACTGACACAGCCATCGTTGTAACATGGATTCCTGTTGCACGATTCAGCTATAAGGTATACTGTTTGCTAGTGAACACACAAATGGGTTAAAATGTGATACAGCCCTTACAGGATGGCAAACATCTCACATGGAGGACATTTTAAAAGCTTTGTACAGTTTGTGAGGTGAAAACAAGTAATGGTAGAGGTTTCAAGTTGTGCCATCCCTACCTTTATAGATTGTTGCATGGTTACCAAGAAGTCCGTGCTGCTCACAGTAAACATTCAGTTTTTCTACTTTGTAACCCTTTTTATTCTTCTCTCAGTTGTCTGTGAGGCCTAGCCAAAGCGGTGAAGCTCCCAAAGAAGCGACTTCAGGAGATGGCAGCATTTACATTCCAGATCTGACTCCAGGATTGGAGTACACCTACAGCTTGCAGCCTTTGTTCAATGGGAGAAAACATGGCAACCCCATTACGAACAGAGTCGTGACAGGTTCGTTGTTACAACTAAACAAAACATCTAAAAATAAAGCTTTGGCTTGAGTGTTTTTATTAATATGCAGCAGAGATAATACACAACTTTCTCTTTTACACTAGCTTTATCTCCACCGACTGACCTGAACGTGTTATCAAACTCTCTCAATGGTGAACTCAACGTCAGATGGAGCAGCACCAAAAGTCCTGGTAAATATTGACTGTACACCCTTTCCTACGCTTGTTCACCTGCTAACCTATTTGGACTTTGGGCATCTGTCTGCTGAGTATAAATGTGACCGCCGGTAGTACTGGAAGATCCATCAAGTCGAGAATTTTAATTGGCTGTAATAAACCAAATGTCCATTAAGTTGCTGGATATTCCTTTAAGCTAAAATGTTCATAAAGCAGAATTGATTTAAATCATACAATTGTTATACCATACCACGAAGGCGGTATAGTTAATTATTAATCAATACAATTTGTGAAAGAAGAGATGGAATTCATAAGAAGCAGCTAACACACTTGTTTTATGCATTTTAACAATATGTGCCTTATTAGATTCAGTAATATAACTTAAACATAGTTAACATGATAACAACTATGGTGTTTTAACCTATCAATCAAAAATGATAGGGAGCATTCCTTAAGATATTACTTGCAGATGGGGTGTAGATGGGGGGCAGAACAGTGTTTTTCCCAATTTAAGCATCAATTTCATTGAGAAAACGTCATGTTTCTGTTTCCTCTGAATTTCATTATCAATTATTTACCAGATGCAATATCTTGGTTCTCTTCCCAGGTATAACTGGGTACAGGGTGACTGGCACACCAACCAATGGGCAACGTGGCATTAGTCTGGAGGAGTTTCTTCGAGGAGATGAAACCTCATGTACGCTGGAGAACCTGAGCCCTGGTGTTGAATACAATGTCAGTGTCTACACTGTTAAAAACCACCTGGAGAGTGAGCCTATCTACACCACGATTACACAAGGTAAGACCCAATCTGCAGTGAGACCAGAGGTAGAGGTAAGCTCGAGCCATGCTCTACTGGATCAAAAGAGATGATCCAGAGAATCACCTGATTATAACGGATCCGTTGACTGAATTGGAAATAAAAAAATAAAAATATCACATTTACCAAATATTCCTCCTTCTGTAGTGAAGCACAGCTTTATCACACTCTTTGCCAAGACTCACAAAAGCACCTCTTAAATCCATGTTTTGTGAATCCTTAGAACTTTAATGTTGTGCATGTTCTGAATAATTGAGTAATTCTCAGCAAGCATGGCTTTTTATTTAAAGTATGCATCTGCTTGAATTAGTTTCTATTCTTTGAGCGCCTGGTATATGTTGTGCTTTCGAATGCATGACTTCTGATTTGTTAAGTGCATTGTTGGCATGAGTGACTTCTGCTTGTCTTAATTCATTGCAACTGCTTTGTTTGTCTTGTGTTGTCTTCTCTCTTCCTCTATTCTCAATGTGAACCAATGAAAGAGGTTCCCAAGGTGGGTGATCTCAGCTTCGTTGATTTAACGGACACCACAATTGGAATTAGATGGCGCCCTCTAAATTACCCGGTGGTTACTGGATACCATATTATGGTTATTCCAACCGGACAGCGTTTTCCTATTTTTGAGGATGTGGTGGACCCCACAGTTGGATATTATACCATTCGTGGACTGGAGCCGGGCATCAGTTACGACATCAGTCTATCCACCCTGACAGATGCAGCAGAGAGTGTGCCTTCAGTGATCACACAGCAAACGCAAACTGGTGAAATATCCCAAATTCGTTTACCAATGCATTTTAGGGATTAGGGAGGGGGATGGAACGTTGTTGTAGATACCCTAACCATCCTTTAATCACAATTTTATTGGTTTTGATTAGTGTTTGCATTAGGATGGCTTTCCCTTGGTGGGGTATCATTATGTTATCCTCACTTTATGGCTTAGTTCTTTTTTTCTATAGCAAATGTTTAGAGGTTTCTGATTTCTTTCTTTTTAGCTGTTCCAGCTCCCACAAACCTGTACCTTTCGGAGGTTGGTTCAGATTCTATGCGTGTGTCATGGACTGCACCTACTGTTCAGCCATCAGAAATAAGCCGCTTTGTAATTCGTTATCATCCCACAAACATTGACGATGACAGTCAGGAGGTCAATGTAGGAAGTGGCACCAATAGCTTTGTCATTCAGAGTAAGAGTTCATTTTTTATTATTATCACTCTTAAATGACTTAAATAAAGATGTGTTTGTAAAATAGATTTGCGGTTGTGATTGAATTTATTTAGACCTGCTGGCCAACACGGAGTATCTGGTGAAAGTTGTGTGTGTCTACGATGACAGAGAGAGCGAACCAATCACTGGAATTGAGAAGACAAGTATGTATTCATGCAAATACTTTCTGAAAAGATACAGTAAAACGGATTTCTCATGTAGTGAAAAGGACTTTGGGTTAATAGAGTACCTATATTTAATATTAATAGCTTAGTTAACTAAAATTGCTCAGTTTAACAGATTTACGGTATGTTTCAAACATGGGTTTGCAGCCTGTAGTAACTTTTTTTTACTATTAATAAAGTTAATTCTTCACAAACCAAACTAAAATCAGTGTAATATCAAATGACTATTAGCGATTAAATTGTTTTGTGAAGTCATTTTAAAATTAGAAGAGTTAACGAAATGACAAATTTGCTGATGGCAACAACTTGTACTGTAACACAGCAGTTAATGCAACTTAAACTTAAAATAACCAAAGATAAACAATTAGTCTGATGACAAATGCATAGCTCCATTTCCACAGATTGTCTGTATATCCATTGTCTTTGTATTTCTTCTTTTTTTTTTCATACAAAAACCAAAAAGCTTGTTCAACCAGCCTTTTCACAAGCTTTGTTGTGATTTGGTCTGACATATTTCTGTCATTTCAACCTAAGAACAAAAGCATTTGCCACTTTTTATTGAGTGAAGTTTTCTAAGATCACACCTGGTATATGAAGGCCAGAGTTCCAAAACTGACTCTATTGTCTTAAACAGAACTGGACTCTCCAACAAACCTTGACTTCTCAGACGTCTCCACCAACTCATTTACCATTCACTGGATAGCCCCACGTGCCGTCATTACTGGCTACCGTCTTCGCTATCAGCCAACCAGTGGTGGACGTACAAAAGACGAGAGACTACCCCCGACAAGAAACCACTTCACACTGGTCAACCTAGCCCCTGAGACAGAGTACACAATCTATATTTATGCACTCAGCGGTAACATAGAGAGTCAACCCCTTACTGGAACCCAAGCAACTGGTGAGCAAGTCAAGAGCTCAAAAATCAAATATTTGTATGTGTTCAACTATGATCTTGAATAATTCTTTATTTCTTCCTGTAGTTTCTGATGCCCCCACTGACCTGGCTGTGACTTCCTCCACTCCCACCAGCATCACTATCTCTTGGGATGCCCCTGCAGTAACTGTACGCTACTATAAAATCACACATGGCGAAACTGGTATGATGGAAGGACAATTGAACCGATGATTGTAGATTTTGTTGATATTATTTGGAAATTAAACAGATCATCTACACAACTTCCCAGGTGAACGACACGAGCCAAGAGAGTTCACTGTTCCAGGAACACAATCGACTGCCACCATCCAAGGCTTACGTCCAGACACGGAGTACACAATCACTCTGTATGCTGTAACAGGCAGAGGAGACAGCCCAGCATCCAGCACACCAGTCATTGTCACCCACAGGACTGCAGGGGGAAGTAAGTGTTTGCTCAAAGCCTTTAAATACTTTATTTGAAATAGACCATTGCTTTTAATTATTTAATAATTGTCCTATTCCCAGACATTCCATCTCCATCAGATGTAGATGTGACCGACATTCAAGACAATACATTGACAGTGCGCTGGAGTCCTGCCCGAGGGCCCATCACAGGATATAGAGTAACTGGTACACCCAATGGTGGACAAGGTCCTTCTTTCTCTGAGGTGGTTGGCCCTGGTAAGACCTCCCCATCAACTCTTGAAGAATCAAGGCTAATTTCCAAATAATTTAATGTGTGAACCCTCTTTTAGAGCGTACAGAACTGACCATCCACGGATTGGTGCCTACAGTGGAGTATACCATTAGTGTGGTTGCCATCAGCCAAAATGGATTGAGCATCCCAGTGGTCCAGAAAGCTACTACAAGTTAGTTCTTTGGTGTCCTCTAACCTTCATATAAGAAGTGTTTGTGGAATCAAACCTACCTCGCTTTAGCATTTCCAAGTTGCTAACAATGTACTTCCCCACTATCTTTAAACTCTGTAGCAGATTCACAGCACCCAAAAGACTTAACCTTCACAGACGTGGATGCCACCTCTATGCTTGTGAAATGGGATGTTCCTAGAGTTCCAGTGGTGACTTCCTACCGGGTTCTGTTCTCTAGTCCAGAGGAAGGAGAAAGAGAGTACCAACCTGCTCTAAGTGGACGTGATAACAGTGTTCTTCTACAAGGTCTGCTGCCGGGAACCACATACAACATTAAAGTGATTCCAATGAAAGGACGTACCCCACTCCGAACCCTTGAAGGAACTCAGCACACAACCCACGAAGACAGCCATCCCACTGGTATGTCATCAGACTTTCGGTAGTGTTGAATATTAATCGAGATCTAAACAGATTGTCTACTTTTACATGTAGCAGTGGTCCCTGCTCCAACCAACATTCAGTTCTTGGACATCAGTCCATCATCCTTTATTGTGACCTGGGAAGCACCCAAGGCCAGACTCTCTGGCTACCGTGTGGTTGTCTCTGCAAAGAATCAGTATGCGACAGCTAAAGAAATGAACGTGTCTCCAGATTCCACACAAGTTTTAGTGCCGGGCCTCATAGTAAGTAGTTCTTGGGAATTTATGAACTTGTTTCAAAAATAGCTAAAGGACCCAGTGATTAGCTTTATCCATGAATTAAAACATTGGCTGGTACTCTGATCAAAATAAACATTCAAATTGCGTGTCTGAAAGGAATCCTTTTTTGATACCAGGTGGCCACTGGATATGATGTCCAAGTGTATGCTTTAAAGGGTTTAGAAAGCAGTCCTCCTCTCACTGGAGAATGCACCACTGCAGATAGTAAGTCCAGTTTTTTCCATGGTCCCAATATTAGTGGGGGGTTACATTATATTGAAACTTTACTTGTGCGTCCCTCCACAGACATAACCCCTCCTCGCAGAGTTCGCATCACTGATGTGAAAGATTCCTCATTCACACTCACATGGCGTGTCGTCAATAATGAGCCAATGACTGGATTCCTTATTGAGGCAACACCCAAACATGGAGGTCACCCTACCTTCAGGGAAACTATTCCTTCTGACAGACGGACCTATGTTGTGACAGGTGAGACTCATTTCCATTTGTTGAAGTGATAGGCCATAAAAATGTTATGTAGTAAAAATATAAAAAATTTACTTCATTGTACAGACATTGTCTAATGATAGTTTTACATATTGATCACATCATTCTTTTCAGTATTAATTCAAATTGAATTATGCCATAAAGTCCACAACCTAATGTTTAAATCAATGTTGTCATTTTGACCTAACTTCTTATAAGTTTTATAAATATTATAATATAAATATTAAATAAATTAATGTTGTTTTCAAATCAGGACTTTACTCAATTATGAAACAAACCACACATTCTCAAAAACAAAATATAGCATGATGGGAATGTTATGAGGAAATCCTCCAAAGGAACCCTACTTTGGACATGGTTTTCATATTTATTTCTCATTTAGAACGTCCATTTGACACAAATGGGTTAGTAAGTTTTGACCAATGTTTATTAGAATTTCAATCATAGTTAAGGCATGAAAATACTAAAGCATGCAGGCAGTGCTACCTGACATCTAATAAATTGGCAACCCCTTGGCCCCTGCAAATATCCTGGTTCTGGACCATATTCTGAACTGAAAACTGCAACAGTCCCCAAGATTAAATTTGGACCATTTGGAGGGCATTAAAATACTGAAAGAGAAACACTTTTTCTCTTTGATATTTTATACAGAATTTAAGATTTGAAGATCCACCATGTAACCAATAACAAATCTGTAGAACAGTGACCAGGTCCAAATTGTTTAACAGTGGTCAAATTTTCAGGCTGCTTTCAGAAAACCTTGACAAATAAACATAGATGCACTGAAGCTAAATATATTTACTCTCTTAGCAGCATAAATGTCAGTGAATCATTGATTCTCATAAAACATTTTATAATTAAATGTTATCCTGTTTTTCAGGTTTGCACCCTGGTGTCATGTATGTAGTCAACATGTACACGCTGAATGGAAACAGCAGAAGCCCACCTTTTACTATGACTGTGACTACAGGTACCTTTAAAAAAAAAAAAAAAACACCCATTCATCCATGAGTATGATTAAAATAATAATTCCTAAAAAATTTCAAATGTAATTCTTGTCTCCACAGCACGTCCAGCTGTTCAGTCTCCAACAGACCTCCAGTTCACCTCCCTAACCCCTTACTCCATCTCCTTTAATTGGCAAGCCCCTCCAACACACTTCACTGGCTATTTCATCACTTATGAAGAATCAGGTGGACAACCTCGTGAAGTTACACCACGTCCCACTGCTGGCCAAAACTATGCCACAATAACTGGTAAGAAAAAAGCTACATCACACTGCAGGATTAAAATGTTGCAGAAACCACTTCTAAATGTTCACATTTTTCCCCATTTTAAATCCAGGTCTGAAACCTGGCACTGAGTACATCATCAAGATCTTTGCCCTTCTGAATAATCAAAGAAGTGTACCATTGGTTGGCACAGCCACAACTCGTGAGTTTAATTCCTCAACATTTTCTTCAATACTCATCTATTTGTGTGCATTTACTACCAGCAAATGTAAAAAAAATATTGAATTTCTTTGTTTAGAACTGTTCTAAGCCAAGAAATGTCATTGTAGCTAATCAAAGAGATGCTGCAGCTTTTATGTACCAACTGTACAATTTATAAAAAGCTTTAACAAAGCGTTAGCCTGCATTTCCCAAGTATAATGTTTAGCAAAGCTGTTAATAGCTATAATTGCTTTGCTTTTTAAAATGAACAAGGAAATGGCATCCATTTGCAGCACGCTTGCAGAAATGCTTTTCAATACGTTAAGTATAAGAGCTTCCAGAACCTCATTGGTTTAGTTTAAGCAGCAATTTGCATGTCATTATGTCAGGAAATCTTCTTTCAGCAGTAAAGGTTTCAAATAATTTAAAACCTTGTAGTTTTAGAGATTAAATAATAGCAACACATCCAAAATGTGAATCAACATCTGCAAGGCAAAGCTATTTGAGAGAATCCTTGGCATTGTAAACATTTTACTGGCTGAATGAGGCAACTAGAGCTGCTGCTTAACTTGCTGCTTTGCTTTTAACACATTTTCCCTGCCAGAGGTGACATCCAACCTGCCCAGCGTCCCCAATCATGGTGGCCCAGACAAACTGGATGTGCCTGAGCCCAACAACAGAATTCATACAGTGGGTCCCACTGGGCATGAATCAACCGATGCGCATGGGCAGCATGTGGAGTACATAGAGTACAATAACCAGCCAAACCAACCCAACAGAGGCTTTGAACCTCAAAACCGCCAACCAGTCCCCCTACCCAACAAGCCAAGACCTCAGCCTTTTGTGCCTCAAGTTGGTGAGACCCTTGTCTATGTCCCCAAAGTGGGACCCGATGGGGGTCGTGTGCCTAAAATCATTCAAGTTAGTGAGAGGCCTGGCGATGGTCATCCTTTTGGTTTTCCAGAGGATGGAACAGGGAGACCTCAGGAGGCCCAAACCCAGACCACCATCTCATGGCAGCCCTACCAGCAGAGTTCTGGCTACTTGGTTTCATGTCAGCCCATTAGCCATCCAGATGAAAAGATGTTCCAGGTGAAGATCAAATTTCAAGAACATCCATCAATTTACTTTGGTTTTAATGGTCAATGTTGTGTTGCAGATGAGTGTGCCAGGATCATCCACAACTGCCACCCTGATAGGTCTCACCTCTGGTGCTTCCTATAACGTCATTGTGGAAGCCTTGAAAGGAGCTCTTAAACACAAAATCTTAGAGGAAATAGTGACTGCTGGAAACACAGGTAAAAAGATTAAAGCTTTAATGAAATTTCAGTAATTGGCCCAGTTTTCTAAGCTCATTTTCATTCTTGTGTTTTTCCAAACCTAGTTTCGGGAGATGTTTCATCAAGCAAGGACTCCTGTTACGACACCTTCACAGCTACCTACCACGACGTAGGAGAGGAATGGGAGAGAATGTCTGAGACTGGCTTCAAACTCTGGTGCAGATGTCTTGGTTTGGGAAGTGGACACTTCAGATGTGACTCTTCCAGTAAGTAACTTGAAGCTTGAACTTCCTCTGGTTTGTGTTTTTATGGAATTCTCCTGACATTTCTCCTCTTTTCATGCAGAATGGTGTCATGACAGTGGTAGTAACTACCGCATTGGTGAGAAGTGGGAGCGGCGGGCGGAAAATGGTCACTTGATGAGCTGTACTTGTTTGGGGAATGGAAAAGGAGAGTTCAAGTGTGAACCACGTAAGTGTAATCTTAGAAACAGATTCTGTGGTATCTTCATATCAGTGGAATCCTGTATTTCAGTTGTAGTTAAAGCATGAATGAATGAAATCATGAATATCTTTACAGATGATTCCGTCTGTTACGATGATGGAAAGATGTACCAAGTTGGAAATCAGTGGCAGAAGGAATATTTGGGTGCCATCTGCACATGCACATGTTATGGTGGACAGCAGGTATGACCACATTTCTCCATCTAAACAGATTTTCAAAGTAGGTGAAGTTTGATTTGAGCATTGCATCCATGCAACCCTTAGGGTTGGCGCTGTGAGAACTGCCGAAGGCCTGGTGCTGAGATAAATGCAGATTTACTGCAGCCTGTGCGCTTGAACACTGGCCAGAGGGTGGTGAGTTGGACATTTTCAAATGGTCACAAAAATAATGTGATGTCTACTATTAACCCGAATCGCTTTGTCCTTCCAGAACATTCAGTGTCCCATCGAATGCCTTCGGCCTGAACTTCTTGCTGATGCAGTAGGTAACCCCAAAACCCAAGAGTGATGCAGGCACAGCACCTTGTTTGGCAATCCCCTTCAAAAGATGTGATTTAGGAAACCGTGTCAACCACAGCTGCCTTGAAGCCTTCCTAAATGTCAAAGCATCTCCACTGGCATTCAGTTAATGTATGGTGACTGCCAATAAAAATAATTTGCTTTTAGTAAATTGGACTTTATTTGACAATAATTGTAGTAAAAATGGTTTCTAATATTTTATATTAAATAACAAAAGTTGTTTAAGAATGCTTAACAACCTTTTCAGTATTGCCCAAAATTACCTTTTATAAATGAAAAAATGTGAGCAAACAGTAAAATATTTTGCACCGTTTATAAAGAATGTTATGGCACCACTGGAGTTTACTGAGGTGCAAAAGTTCAAGTCTCCTTTGTGATATTTTTTTTTTATAAATATAGCTCACTGGTTAAGAGCTAGCACTGTTTCAGATTATTTTCTTATTTGCTTAATGTTTTGACTGCATCCCCTCTTTTCCGACATTTTGAATTGTGTACCTTGAACTGTACCTTGTATGTCTGTCATTTTTCACTACTGTTCAAAATATTCTGCTGCAAAACTTAAATAATATTTATAAAGTCTTTACAGTACATTTGTTTGGAAATTTATCAAAATTTGACAAAATAAACCCAATAACAGTAGTGTTTTGTCTTTTTATTATTTTCTAATGCTCACAAGACAAGCAACATGATGAAATGTAACAGGAAGTATATTCTTAGTCATACAATAAGCGGAATGATCACATTTTAAAAGGGTCTGAACAAAAAGGAATTAATGAAGAGGATCAAATTACAGTAGACAATTGTGTACCAAGCATTATTATTGGGACAGCAGCTTACACAGAAATTGTGCTTCTTTGATAAACAAGCACATTTATCCACATTTTCGTATAAAGGTTAACAGTGCTTTTCAGTGATGGAAGAGACGGACGTTAGAGTGTACCAGAGTAATACCCAGCTCATTGCATGCGTTGATAACCACTTCATCAGCAGTAGAGCCAGATGGGGCAACAATGTACTCCACACCACTCTGAAAACATACAAATACCAAGCTGTAAACATTTTTTAAGCAATTCATTCTTTGTAGAACAAACTATGAGCCATCAACCCAATCTTATGCAGCAAATTCTCAGAAAGTACAGTTTAGGTACATTAGCATCCCGTCACACATCATCATATAGAACCAATGAAAATTTTTGTAAGCTAAAGAGGACAAAAATGGGTTTTGCCTACTCACATTGACAACAACGACGTATGGCAAATTCTGCATTGCAAATACATGATGGCTATTCAGTCTCTAGGTACCAAATCCTACAGTACATTTACCAATGATTTGAAAATCCTCAATACTGTTGATTGTTGAGGGGTGAACATAGGGCTGGGCGATATGAAGCAAAAAATATATCTCGATATATTTTGCTATATCTCGATATACGATATATCTCGATATCGACAGGATTTAACACGACAGGAGGGGAGGGGGAACAAAAGCAAGGAGGCGCGGACGAGCGCAGCACAGAGAAGGCACACAAGCAAAGTGGCGAAAATTAAAAATAAGACATTATATCGATATATACGATATGCCAGAATTCATATCGAGTTTAAAAAATATCTCGATATATTTTAAATATCGAGATATCGCCCACCCCTAGGTGAACATATTGACCAAAATTCTGACTTATTCCACACAGTTTGTTCTTTGTGATATGCTCCTCTTGTATATTTTTCACTTCATATTCAGCCATAAGGTACACAACAGTTCAATAGTTTTGACTTTTAAAGAAATAGCTTTTCCTCAAAAGATGGTTAGATGCTAGAGGTAAAAAGGGATGTATATGTAATGTGTTGTGATAGTATGTCTAGTTTTACAGTTTCACATATTGTTCAAAGCATCTGCGTTAAACATCATTCTGCAACAGAAAGACACACTACCATTAGAGAGGATAACTTGAATACAGTGTATTTACCCGTTTGGCACGGTCAACATTGTCCCTGAAGGGAAAGAAGGCATCAGAACTGAGGGCCACAGCCTGCAGAGAACTGATCCAGTTCCTTTTCTCCAGTTCAGAGAGAGGTTGAGGAACATCCTCGAACAAAGCCTTCCAAGCGTCCATATCTGGACCCTGATGGAAATAGAGTTCATCATTAATATTTAGTATAATTATGGCAGCATTTATTGGAAATGTTGCAAATAAATGATATTTCTCATTATTTGCAGCGTGCACTACCTCTCCCAAGGTTCCACTGATATACTGATCAATGGCGTTTGCCATCTCTGCCCTCTTCACCCCGGTGCGGAACTTCATGCTCAGCACTCGAGGATGGTGTCGAAGCCACCAGTTATCAGCCTTGTCTCCGGCCAGACGAGTGCAGTGAATACGAGACTGCTGACCAGCACCAATCCCGATCACCTAACAAAGGCGCTTTATGATCAGCTGTTTATTTTTAATATTGTAATGTGAAAAAAAAGAAAGAACATTAATCTTCTATATATTACCTGGCCGTTCTTTGCATAACACACAGAGTTGGATTGAGTGTATTTCACTGCGATGCTGGCAACAATGAGGTCTCGCACTGCACTCTCAGACAGCTTAAATGAAACAACACAATCATTAGACTTGGAAACAAAGGTTTCACAAAAAGTAATCCATATTTTTGTTATTATGCTGAACGTCCCCAAAAAATTCTATTTAATTGCTGCAACTGTAAAGTGCCACCAGCAAATCACTAGAACGGCTGGTTAGAATAAAAAAAAATAATAAATTTAACTGAAGTGACCCTTATACGCTCTCTTCACAGTCCACTGAAAATCTTTATTCGGATCAAAACAAATATCATAATCTTGCAATCAATTTTAACATTGAATCTGTGGCAATATACATTGAACCATCGAATTATGTTTTTATGATCCTTTTTGAAGAACCCGTAAAAAAATATTTAGCAATGCAAATGTTACTGTGTTTTTACTGCAAATGTAAAAAGTAGCGCTTAAACAAACCTTGCCCTTTGTCGCTATGTTGCTGAAGAGCTTCTTATCGATAACAGCTCCATTCCTCTTCTGTTTAAGGTGCAATCCAAACAGCACCCGCACCTCCTCCTCATCAGGCTCATAACTGGGATCCATCTAAAATAAGAGTAAACATGAAGTCACATAATATACTTTTAAAAATATTTAAGTCTCATGCTAATACACATGCTAATACCTGAAGGACACAATAGTTTCCATTCTTCTTTTTGGACAGTAGACGCAGTGCTTCCTCATCGTATCCTGGAGCCACAATACCATCTGACACCTGCAAAAAGTAACAAACAATTTGGTCAAAGTGCATCAATATGTAAATGATGTGCAATCTGGAGATTTCAAGGGCATTTTAAGCTTTAATTTTGTGGTTTCAATGTTCATCATGAAACAATGAGTGTTCGCCTTGGTTCCCTAAACATTATAATAATTATAAATCTTCAAACCTTCAACAAAAGTAGGTTTTAATCCATTGGAATTTTATTGAAATATGCCAACAAAAAATCTCAGCTACTCACAGTTCTGGGAATAAGTATTGGCATTGACCAAAGAAAACATTGGAACCTGCCATTTGCCACAAGAATCAAACTTTGCAGTCTTAAAAACAATTTCAGTGGAGAAAATACCTCTCTGGAGATGATCCTGGCAGTGGCAACATCACAGACATCTGACAATGCAATAAAATCTCCAAAGGAGGACATCCTGTCAGAACCTGCAGCAAAACAAGCCTTACAGCTTTTGACATGTTTTTAAGAGTATAAGTAATAATACTACTATGCTGGGAAAACTGTCTGACCTCGGGCTCGGGCGTAGGCTGTGGCAAGAGGAGTGAGATCTTGGAGAATGTCATTCACCATACACACCCTGGCCTCATCTTCACTCAACGGGACACCAACAGCAGCACCTGAAAACATCATTTAAAGCTTTCTCTTTTCTAGCAAGACCAAATGTTTGTAGAAACGTCGTGCTCTTTCAATACCTGCAGGGCTGACGTGCTTAAAGGAAGTGGCTGCTGGTAAACCGAGGGTGGTCTTCAGTTCTCTGACCAACTGCCATGCGTTCAGCGCATCACACAGGTTGATGAAGCCTGGGGATCCATTAAGCACTGCACGAAAGCATTAATATGTTTATTGTGGTTGAATAGATAAAGCTAAGAACATTCATTAAAATGTTATATTTTTACCCGTGAGTGGAAGCGCGGGGCGTGTGGTGTAGAGTTGGGCAGGAGCTTGGTGTGGATTCATGCCATAGCGCAGGGGGAGCTGGGAAACCCCTTGGCTGTATTCACGTCGGAAGTAATCTGAGATAGCCTCGTCGTACTGAGCTGTGTGAGTGAATGCCTAGGATTCACAAAAAAAATAGAAAAGGACAAAAAAAAAATTAATTCTGACTCAAATTGAGGAAGGAAATGTAAGGAATTTATCTAGCCTAGTCTGCTATTCCTATGTTCAAGTGAGACAAAATGTAGCATAAGTCATGGATTTCCAGGTTTAATAGACATTTAAATGTAATTTTTATTATTAAATTATTCTAGGTCTCAAATAATGTTTTTCAATGCCTTCTTATCTGCTCCCTCCATTTGACAGCTGTACAAGAAATTTACAAAATGAGTATTTGGTAATAACTCATTTTAAACACAACTTTCATAAAAATTACATTAATTATTTAGCACAAGTTGTGGTTTATTATTAGAGCGCTGTTATGGCTAAATGGCGATTAGAACTACACTTTAAGTAAATATTCAACCACAACGGTTGTCGAAGAACATTAGATTAAACACACTTGGTATTGACTCTTAAATCTTTTTTAAATGAGGACAAAGCTCAGTGGGTCACCAAATTTCCTCTTTGAAACGGTCCTTGTCTCACCTTGAGGGCAAGGGTTTTGCGTGTCTCCATTGTGGTGTCATGGTTTTCTGATGACTCCATTTCCTTAGCAACAGCATCATAATCCGAAGGGTCACAGACCACAGTGACTCTGGCGTGATTCTTTGCAGCTGCTCGAAGGAGAGTAACACCACCTACATGATGATAGTTGAGTAAAAGACACTTTGGGTCACTTTATAGCCGTTCTTAAAATACTTGGTGCATGTTTCATGGAGTGAGAGATGGCCAAGTTTCTCTTGGCTTGAATACTCTACATACTCTAATCCATTTGTCATTCTTTATAAATGAATATTACTAAAAACCTTAAGGTACAATTTGATTACGTATAAGTCCTTAACAAAAATCCCTGTGAAGAATTAGCCATGCACTGACCGATGTCAATCTGCTCAACAGCTTCCTCCACCTTGACAAGAGGAGATGCAACGGTCTTCACAAATGGGTATAGATTGCACACAGCCACTCTGAAGGACAAAAGTTTACACAAATATTTTGCCTTTCAGTAAAATGCTGTTACAATCAGCAAAACAAGGCCTGATTAGATCACTTCAGTGGAGGTCACATGACCCATCTGGTCAATCAAACTCTTCGCTGAACAGCCTGAAATCAGCAAGAATGAACAAAACATTAGCTCTGTCTTAATCAGTGATAAGTTAATCAATGCGGACTCCCTCCTGACACAAAATTGGACTAAGCATTTCAGCAACTTTAAACCCTGTGGTGTTGGGATCTATGAATCTAATCACAGCAGCTGTTCAATCTCTATTTTTTTCGCAAAACAAATGCAATATTACCTCACGAGACTGAAGCCCAGTTTTTCCATGTCTGCCTTGTCCAGGGGAGTTTGTCTGGCCAGGATGCCGCCGTGGACTGCAGGATGAAGGGTTTTAACTCTTCCTCCAAGCATCTCAGGGAATCCAGTGAGTTCAGAAACATCCCTATAGGTGTATATTTAAAAAAATATATATCATATGATCTCAGACTTTCTGAAAAAGCGTTTTCTAAATGCATATCAATGATCAACAAATTTGAAAGGTAAACAGTGAGGATGGGGACCTGACAGCGAGTCCAGCATCTCTCAGAGCTTTGGCAGTGCCCCCAGATGCCACTAAAGAGAGACCTAGTGATGCCATCCGCCTTGAAAACTCGACCAGTCCAGTCTTATCAGAAACACTCAGCAATGCTGAAAGAGAGAATCAATAAACCAGGTCAATCAGAAACTTATTTTGTCATTTTACAAAATCACAACGTTTCAAAAGTAGGGCAAACGTTTCTACAACTAGGAGTTAGAAATAATGGGCTCATAAACAGGAACTAAAATCATAAATAAAGAGCTATGCTATAACGTTATAGCAACGGTAACCAAAGTTACCAAAATTGCTATGAATATTCACCACGAGCTCGCATTACCGTCAAATAGCCATTACCTTTATCTTAACGTAGAACTATGTTTTAACTAGCAAACATTTTATGCATCACGTGGCTTATAAAAACACGAATACTACTTTAAGGTTGGAACTTTGCGTTGAACCTCTAAGGTTAAAAAAACGATCGTTTGCCGCTAACAAGCAACACAACACCTTAAAAGTTTTGTACGCAAATGACTTTAAGAGTCATTAAATTACCTATTTCGGATGCCATAATGCGGATGAAGCCGAAAAACCTCAGACTTGTGCTGCCGTCTCGTGAACCGCGCGCTGTTAATCAAACACGTGGAAGTAATATTTTATGGACGCAGGTGCATGATGGGAAATGAAGTTTTAAATTAACCGACGCCCCACTGGAGAGCTAAGTACACAAAGGGCCTGTCCCAAATGGCCCACTTTAGACTTTTGGGCTTCGTGACTTGAGATTTCCACATTTTGCTGACGTCATGAAGAACGGAACAGAGACAACATTTTTCTAATTAAATTTGATTAAATAAAAATGCATCAATGGTAAAAGAAAACACTGCCCTGTATACCATTTTCTCTTTCTTATCTCTTCTTTGTAATTTTATGTATCTGAATATTTTATTTCCCTTGTAAAATAAACTCTGCAATAGCTCAACCCTTTTGTCTCAAAACCTTTCGACCCTCGACACGAGTCCACCAGGGTGCGCTGGAATCGTATTTTGGACAGACTTCATTGATGTGCCTAAAATATTAAGAGGTGTTGTGTGAACATTGTGTTAAAATTAAGTTATTAATTATTTACTATTACTATTACTATTACTATTTATAAATATTTTTTTTCTATTATACATACTGTATATATATATTGTATATAAATTAGCATTGTACATTGATAAGCCACAGTAACGTTACACGCCAACAGGTGTCGCCAGGAGAACACCGAGAAAGTTGCCTTAAATATTGATTAAATATTTTAATCATAAGGCTCAAGAAACACGTTGTTTTCCCTTTTCTCTTTGTTCATTACCATCTTAAGATCCAATCGTTTATTAGAATTTCTAAAGTACTCTACTCAATTTGACAAAATGAAATCTTATTGAACATAGTTCTGTATAGCTTTAACACGAACTTAACCTGAAAACCCATTATCATCTAATTTGAATGATTATGTTCCAATGTGTAACAAAAAGAATACTAAATAATAAAATTTATATAGCGTATGTTCACTGATGATTAACAAAAAGCAAAAAATGCCAACCTGTAAAATGAAGATGACAAAAACGGATAATGTGTTCAAAACACAGTCCAATGTCCTTTGTTCAATCTGTCTGGACTTTTACACCCTGAGAAGAATTTCACTTATTTTTACAACAGGACAGGAACAGATATGGTGGAAACTTCAAAGGTATGTCTATGTCTGATTGTCTATGATTGAAACCTGCACAGGTCATAAAAGCAACAAAAAATATATGCTTTCTGTTGAAAAACATTTTGATGGAGTCAGGCATAATAACATATAATTTTACAAGTAAAATATAAAATGAAACTCACCTATCATTCTTATTATCTTGACTCGCGTGAATCTCTCATGAGTGTGCTTTGAAACTGTTATAACAATGATAATACAGCCTTTACATGATGCAATATTGAAATATTTATTATATGAAATATTAAAACACTATAAATGGAATAAATAAATAAATAAATAAATACTCTGTTGGTAAGTATGTCAGTTTTATTAACCAATCCCTATCTTGACATTTCAAAGCATGAAAAACATTAAGAAACCATTGAATTTACCATGGCTTTAATGCTGCGCTAAATCATTTAAACGTGTTTCTTTGATCCATATAAGAGAAACCTTTCAGAGAAACCTGCTGTAGATGATTATAAATTATTATAAATCATTGGTTGTCTGGATAAGTATTGTAAAATACATCATATAGGGGACAAATACAGTGATATTGGAGAAAGTAAATTGAGAAGTTTAAAGTGTTTTATGTGAGCAAGAATTATTTACACAAAATTGTAATAAAAATTACCATGAGATATTTTCTTTGAACTGTGTCTAGGGCTGTAAATCTATAGTGATTATAACACTAAATCACAGAATCTCCTCTAGAAATTAAAACTTTCAAAACAATTGCTGAATAAACATGTACATGTATCTCATGGAACATATTTGAGTGCTGTCTTTGTCGACCTCTAACATCTCATCCCCACATAAAAAAAAACACAAAAAAACCCTCTATCTTTAAGAATATGGAATTGGTTAAAACTGAGAAGAGCAAAGCTAATTTATTTGGAGTATGTAAAAGCATTATTTTTGTTCTACAAGTGGAGCCACGTGGTATGGTATGTTTGCCAATCACACTGGCTGTTTTGAATTAATGCAACCCATTTATTGTTTAATTCGGATTTCAAATATAATGTCTACGTTAGTAGTTTTGATATTTTTGGTTTTAAACTAAAATTACGAGATATGACACAATATGTAGGTATGTAATTATAATATGTCATTTAAATCAAAATGTGAGTAAATTGTCTTTCAATATCATTTTAAAGATCCTAAAACGGTGTCATATAGGGGTGAAAAGAAGAAATAACCATTGGACGTACATGACCTTTGAGATGGCTTGTGCTTTTCAAAGTTCTGGTGCACAAAAAAATACAATGGAACAAAAATGTACGTTCTTGGAACAGTGTATAAAGCTTAGTTTTGCCTGTTTTTTTCAAACAATTTTCCCCTATACTATACTATACTATACTATACTATACTATACTATACTATACTATACTATACTATACTATACTATACTATACTATACTATAGTATACCTTTGCTTTTTGCAGGGGATTTATGGTTTGTTATTTTGTCTAAACATTTGCCTCCAGATTTTGTAATAAAACATAAAAACAGTTAATTCTCATTTTTTGCAGTGAAATAAAATGTAATACCCTTATTTGTATTTTTTGTTGTGGAATAATTGTGCAATGTAATAACAAAAAAATTGTGAAAAAAAGAAGCTGGAGTAGTGCTGAAAATGATATCAAGCATTTGCCACAAAAATGTTTTAAAGGTAATTTATTAGAGCAAGTTGTAAGTAGTAAAAAACACTCAAAAAAGTTAATTAGCATGATCAGAAAAAAGATATTATATTTAGTGCGAGTAATGCACTGAAACAAGGTTGGTTTAAATGCACCCCCACAGTGCTCAGCAGGAGTGTCTGAACACTTCATTTGCAGAGTGAACATTAAAATCAGCGCCCTCTTGCTTATATTTATTTCCCTCAAGATTTTACAGTAAACAGCAAGTCTTCTGCCAGCTCGGTGTGTTCGGGTTAAAACACATAATAGGTTCATTAGGGCAGATTGCGGTAATCAAGAAGGGTGTCGTTTTAATTACTGGGCTTGTGCCAAGCCAGCACTCTTATGACTTTTGGAAACCTGTCTTTGTAATTTAATTAAAGTGAACAAATGCCATGCGCAAACCTGGCCCTTGAGGGCAATTATGACAGAATGGCGAGTGAGCAAAGCCCAACTGGACAATTTGCGCCACCTATGTCAGTTAAGTTGATTGCATTGATTCCATTGATTTGCAACAGCTTCGGGCTAATTTCATCTCCAAAGGTGTGCACTCTATCTCCAGAGGCTCTACTTTATTTATTTCCCTCTGTCCACCTCTGTAGATTTTGCCAAGTGATTAGATGAAAGCGTTTCATCGGGGGCAACAAAAAGTCTCTTTTGCTAAGGGGGCAGTGAGGTTGGGGGAATCAATAACTTTTTATTTGCTGGAGGGTCAGCACAGGTTGGGTGTTATTGATGCTCTTAAATACATCACAACTCTCTTTAGTCTATGCAGGTTGCTAAACGCTGAGGTTGGCGAGAAAAGTGGCCCAGACTAAGGAAAGCAACACCTGTTTTCACACCTTCTTTCAAATACAACGTTACAGTAATATTCCTAGGACTCATTGCTAATGTGTTATCAAAGGGTTACTGTGATATGTTGTATATCTATTCTGAAAAAGACACTTTTTTATGCAATATTTATGTCAAATCATCATTTTTTTTAAATAAGTTGAGTCAGATTTAGATATACAACTGTTGGTTTGATTAAAAAAAAAATTTCTGACGAGAAAGCTAGGTAAAAAGAGCTCAGTAAAGAGAAAAACTGAGCTAGAATAATATTTTCACTAGTAATCAATTATTTGTTGATATAGACTAAACTGTTTATTTGAATGTTTATTAAAATTGTTTAATTTGTATGAATGTATAAAAATTTACTTGTAAAGAATATAATAAAAAGTATGTAAACATTTCATTAAATGTAGAAAAATAAAACAAAATCCACAAAATGAATTCAAATAAAATAAATATATTTTTTGAAAAATAATAATTTATTTTTAAATAAAATGTGCTTATACATTCATTTTTCACTGTGTTTGGTACCTGGTCACGTAGAAAGCATTAGGAAAGACCAATGTACTTATTTATTTTGAATAAATACCTTTAAAAATAATAAAAAAAATACGTTAAACTTAACACTTACTTGTCCTTTTCTGCTAGGTTCACAGATCTAATTATAAGAAGCACCTGCCTCAGTACGTAAATAAATGCATAACAATAAAGAGAAAATATATACTATTAATGATAAACAAAATAAACTATTCGCTATAAAAAAACGGCAAATACATTTCTTATTTGAAAAAAAAAAAACAGTACAGAATATTAGCAAATATTAGCTGTTCAATTTCATTGACTGATTTCTAACTTAGTGCTAGTGAGAACTCTGCAAACATCATGCTCAATTGCTTTCCAACATTTCATCAGAAGATCCATTGATTCATTGATAGCACAGTCTCCTCCTCCAGTGCAAATCTTACAACCTTGACACCAGATCTAGAAAATCAGCTTTGCATGAAACCTCCAAAAGTCCTTGACCCCTCCTTGCATATCTGCATCTCTTTAAGTGTTTCTATTTGATATTTCATCCATGCAACCGGATGCTTCTGTGTATCTTTCGTCTAGCTGTGATGGTGTCTAATTGGCAGATCAGGACTTCATTAAAGCAGATTAATCCTGAAGGGAGATGGGTAAAAACAAGGTATTGTATTGGTGAACGAGGTGACGTGAAGGAGAGAATTAGCTGATTAAAATGGACACACGTTTGGACATGAGGTGGGTGGGGCGAAGGCTGATTGATGGCTGGTCGTAGCAGGTTGAAGTGTTTGGGTAAGGCCTGTCAGAGGGCCGCTGGAGAATGACTGAGATCGCTTCATCAATTTAGAGCCATTATCATGTCAAAAGGAGAGATGCCATCTGCATGAGACTGCTTTGTAGGCAATCAATCTCATTCTAGAGGAGTGTGTGTGCGTGTGCGTGTGTGTGTATGTGTGTGTGCGTGTTTGTGTATGAGTGTGCATTTAGCTCTGTGTGTTTCACTGGGAACATGCACCATCCCTTAAAGAGGCATGAGGAAGACGCTGTAACTGTATGGTTACAACACAAGAGTATAACGTGGATTTTTAAAATGAGAAATTTTATACAAATAATGCATATATTATACTTGGATTCTCACTTTTTTGAAGAACATTTAATATGTACAGTAAGTTTTAGGCAGGTGTGAAAAAATTGCTTTGGAAACTCAAGAGTGAATCATTTATTTATTTATTTATTAGCTTTCTCACATCCTCCTGTCTCTTCATATCATCACAGATGCACTGAATAATGTCAAGATTGGGGCTATTTCACTACTTTTTGTTATTATTTTGCTGAAGACAGTTCTTATTGACTTTGGCTGTGTTTTGGTGTCATTGTCCTGCTGCATAATACATTTGGCAAACCATAGGCGATCCTGAAGGTACTGAATATCGGATTAATTTTCTCAGCATTGAGAACACCAATCCTGAACAAATCTCCAATGACTGTGGCTGTGTGTTTGGTGTCGTTGTCCTGTTGCAGAATAAATTTGGCAAATTCAAATTCAAAAGAAATTATGCTTTGGAGGCAAAATGTAAAGACACCAAATATTGATTTGATGTCAAAAAAGTTTATTGTTCACTGCACTCACTGCACCTGTGATGGACTGGCGAACTGTCCAGGGTGTACCCCCGCCTCTCGCCCAATGTGTGCCGGAGATAGGCACCGGCAGACCCCCGTGACCTTGAAAGGGAATAAGCGGGAATGAAAATGAATGAATGAATAAATGAATGAATGCACTCACTGCAGTTGATAAACAAGTGAGTGGTTCCTGCAAAGGCCAGCAATACAAGCGGAACTGGTGATCATGAAGGATAAAGAAAAGCATAAAAACAAGCAAATATTTCACAATTGTTATAACACTGATATTTGATAGCTGATTCAAATTTAAGCTTTTTTGTATTTAATTAAAACATTTTGAGTTCTGAATCGTTCAGAGATTGTATCGATTGATTAGCTCATACACGTGAAAATATCACACATTTTCCAGATAAACCTGCAAAATTAATATTGACTCTAATAGTAATAGCAGCAATAATAATCCTGTATTTCTCAAGTTAACTGTACAGTGTTTTTATTTCCATTTTTAATAGTTTCTGAGCAATTCGTCTGAAAAAGCTGAAATGGATCCAGTATTTATGTTTATTAAGATGAGAATTATTGGAAAAAAAACTGAAACTGCCATAAACTGATTAGCTCTGCCAGACTGAAAGATGAAATGATTGTGCTTGCACAGAGCAAACTGTGCTTGGCTTTAAAATGTTTATTGACAAAGATTCACTTCCCAAATCAACAAAAAGCGACTTTGTCAGGTGGCAACCACTGACAAAATACATTTCCACTATAAATTAAATAAATATCAGATGCTGAACCTTGTAAACTGCAACCAGATTAAATGTCATAGTATTTTTGCAACATTGTTTTTTTTTTTCATCTTTAAAGGTGATGAAAATAATGTATTAATCATCATATATGAGAATGCATTGGACCAAATTATGAGAAAGTTTTAGTTTTAAAAGAAAACCCTGGGGTAGGGCTGCTAATGGTGGTGACAGACAGACAAATCCGTGTTCTGAAGACAATTGCTGTAACGCCAAAGCTATGGTTAGGAATAACAGCAGCAAGCATAGCCTTGCAGGGGGAAAACTGGCTTTGTGAGGCTGGTGTGACGCTTAGGCCAACTGGTCTTCTCATCTCAACAGTGGACCAGGAGCTTAGAGAAGATCTAAGATGCAAGCAGCTCAGGTTTCCAGACCACATCACAACAACTTCGACAAGCTCAATTTCTTCAAGACAGTCACTGATGGTTGAGCAGAACCAGTTTAATTACCAGGAACTGCTCAAGCAATGCTCAAGAAGAGGCTGGAAGGTACGCTGTGAGCCCACTGAAATGGATTTGCCCATTGTCTAAATTCTACTTGACATCTTCCAAAAAGGAAAGCCACCAAGTCCACCATGGAAGCAGTAGAGTGAGCCTCCAGATAGTTCTCTGTGGGTTATTGCCAGGGATTGATCAACCTTGGTTGGGTCACCCAAGGGAGGACATGCAATGTTGAAAGACCCGAAACTCTAGATGATCTCAGGAAAAGAGATTGGTTCAGATGATGCACATCAGTGATGCTGCACAACAAGCTGCAAATAGAATACGACACAATGTTGTTTTAAGTGAAAAATCCATTGAACCAAATCGGAATCTGCATATCTTTTGGATTTTTTGGAGTTCCTAAAAGTTGCGAAATTATTCATTTTGGTAGCGCTTATAGTCTTCCCGGGGAATAAAAACCCACAACACTGACTTTGCTATCACTGCGTTCTATAGGCACTAGAAAGCACATAAATCCAACCCCCAAATGCTGAGCATCTTTACCGTAAGCCTGTTTAATTTTCCTGAAATAGCCCGCTGACAGCCGCTTCATATTGATGGAGTGCGAAGACAAATGCAAAGATGGAGTGACACGCTGTTATCTGTCCTCTCATCTCACTGAATACACAAACACATTCATCCAGATAGTTTTTAGTATCACTTATCATGATTAGCTGAGAAAGCGCTAAACATTTGCATTAAATGTCTTTCAGGAAGCGGTTGATGAGACTCATCTCACGTAATATGGATATCAACGCTCTAAATGAATGAATGAGATCGTGTTTAATGACATCATTCCCTTGACGGAGGCGTCAAGATTACAAATGATGCCTGATATTGATGAATTTCAAGCAAGTGGGTTTATGACGATGCCAAACTTTAGAAATCTCAGCTGTTTTTGTATCTGAACGTGCTTTAATGCATTTTTAATATAAACACAGCATTCCCAACCCCCAGGTTAAGGTGATGGAACTTATGACGCAAACACCTTTAATGGCTGTAATTATACCAAGTGGATGGTCCCACTCTGGATTACAACCTTCTGCCACAAGGTGAAGTGCTCTGATAAACGAGGGATGTAATCTCTCAAGACACACAAAAACAGGATCACACATAAACATGCAAACACATGCACATACATTCATCTCCCTGAAGCTTTGAGCAGTTTTTCTTTCTGCCTAGATGTTTTAGACACGTAAAGTCTGCCCTTTTAAACATTTAAAAATAACATTTTAGATGGCTCTGACTATTAACCCAACTTCGTAATCCCTATTTAGCATTGTGAAAACCTAAAAGTTGTTTCCAGCACAATCATGACTGGACCTAAGACCTATCCAGTAAATTTGTGACTCTTCTAATCAGGCACAAAATGTGTTCACTTCATGTTTTCCTCCGACTTTTCAGATGCTAGGGTCATGCAGGAGCACATTGCAGCTCCCAGAGGTGAAAAAGCAACTGTGACCACTACACTAAACACTTTTTTAGCAGGCATTATATCACCATCCTTCTAAAGGCTGATTGCCCATTGAGGTTGAGCCTGGATAGCACCCTGATCGGAAAACCAGGTAACTCTGGGTTGTGATGTGGTGAGGTCTGTGTGGGTCCTAGTGTTGTCAGAGTACAGCAAAGACGCACTGCCTTTCAGATTGTTCAGGTGCTTATCCAGTACAGGTTGGCAGTTCAAGTCAGGGTGGCCAGCTTGCACTTCCATAGGCTATAGTGTCTTGTCAGAGGGGGTTTGTTGTAAAAGCCATCGTTAGAGTATTTTCACGATATCCCCTTCGATGTAATAAAGAGTGTGGGAAAAATCCATAAAACAACAATGGATCCCAAAAGCGCCAAAGAACTGTTTGCTTCTTGTATTATAGATGTTTTACACGGCTTTCCGAAACAAGTAATTTGGTGAGAAGTTGCGAGTGACTGGAACAAACTGTTTGTATCTGTAATTAGCGCGGTTCAATGACGGAAGCAATGACGACTGTCTTGGACCAATCAGGGTTACTACAACACTCACATACTACATGCTTGCTCGGCCAATCAAGAGAACGGTGTTGGTTCCAGAACAGAAGTGAGTTCCAGAACTGGTGTCAGTTCCACAGCCATATAGAGAAAAGCTGTTAAAACTGCGCTGAACTGAACTGCACAATGTCAAAGTGGAAAACCACCAACTGTGTTCACAAATAATGCCAGGATTTCCAGGGAAAAATTGCCCACTCAAATCTATTCATCAAATCTTTGTAACAATCTTTATCTGTTGATTGTCCACATCACTCTGGCCCACTCTGGTCGTAAACTCTTTCAGGTGGATCCTGAACACTGGTGTTGGTTTAAGCCTGGTTTATACTTCTGTATCAGTGGAGGTTGTTCAATTACCACTTTTCAACTGGATTTTATTAATTCCATGACACGGCTTGGAATAAATTATTTCCATTCACCACTTTTCGCCTTCCATATATGGCTTGGTTTATACATCAGGACACATCACTCTACTATACGTAATTCTAGTCCTGCTTAACAGAAAAAACATTCATAAAAACCAAAAGAAAAAGAAGAAACGCACAAGGGCGGACAAGGTGAGGTTTTTCATACTGTATGTGTTTATGCTGTTAGTTTTTATGAAAATTAAAAGCTCAGTTTAAAAGACAGATGATTGTTCAACGATTTTTGTTACGCATTCAGTGTTGATTTTTTCTGGCCAATCAGATAGCTCAACAACCAGTCAGCGATAAACAGGATCTTGTGTCACAATTTTCACAATTTTCAAAGT
Source organism: Danionella cerebrum (assembly GCA_007224835.1). Taxonomy (NCBI): domain Eukaryota; kingdom Metazoa; phylum Chordata; class Actinopteri; order Cypriniformes; family Danionidae; genus Danionella; species Danionella cerebrum. Next base: position 126,432 of record SRMA01024038.1, read on the forward strand.
TCAAGTGCGCTAATGTGACCTTACACACCTGCCAGAAAAAAATACAGTCTGTAGATGGAAATGCAGCGAGTCTGCTTTTTTTATGTTGTTCATCGAACTGCCGTGATTGGCTCATTTAGTCACATGTCTTCAGTCTTCAGTAGACAGAGCTGGACAAGAAAACGAGGAGCTGTACAAGGGACAGAAGCAGAAGAAGCGAAGAGAAGAGAAGAGAATTCCACAAAATTGTGATGTAAAAAGAGAAATACACATTCTTTAAACAAATGATACTTTTTTTAGTTTGGTTTATTTAAACTATTTTTCTTTACTCAAATGTTTTGAGGTAGCTGTTTTACAAAGAAAGTTGAGTACTTTTTAGGTTTACAGTGTAAAATCATGCTCTGAAAGCTCTAGGAATTCTGTCGCCCGCTGGTGCTTAGGAAGATTTCTTGCAGAGCTATGCACTTCATCGTCACGTTCCAAAATCAAGATTTAGGAAACCTGATGAAACAATTGAGGATGTTCTGTTTGAGATCAAATAAAGTCTCTCTAAAGCATAAGCTGTGCCAAATATTTAACTAGGGTTTATAGCAATATTCTACCAAGGGTTGTAATTCAATGAAAAATATTTTATAAATGATCGTTGTTAACTCAAATATCTGGTGTAGACACAATAGTGGTACGCTGTGGGGGTTTTGATCATTTGATTGTAGTTTATGATCATGCAGTAGCTCTGTTATGAATCATGTTGAATGTGTTTTATAAGGAGGCATTTTGTCTCATTTTAGTCAATTAGCTGCATGCTCTGAGGGCCAGGGGGCCATCTGTATGAGAAGACAAGAACTAATTGACCCGTCTAGCGCTGGACCACTGCAGGGAAGAGGAGGACAGGAGGAGGAGAGGGGGATGGAGTGATGAGAGTGATGAACGGCAATATGTCAGATCGGCTCACAGATTAACCTCGGGTCCAATCGAGCGCCAGTTAATTAACCTTCTGATGAAATGAACTGAGTATTATATCCACACACAGCATCTATCAATGACAGCTCGAAGCTGACCGCCTTCATCTTCACCAGAGATTCCAGGACACTGCTTAGAGAGGAGAAGAACAAGCCAATGGAACCATTTAAGAACTCACTTTATGTTTGGCTTTTAGGAGATATCGCATAATTAAACATCAGTTTAAGATTTTTTATGAATTGCAGACAAAAAATGTGTTCATCTTGAGTGATAGCGTGATGGAGTTGATATAGGGATTTCCATTTAAAGAAGCTCAGATTACTTTACAAATATCTCAAAATTAGTAAATTGTCAATCCGTCCACCTTTGGATAATTCATTAGTCTTTACATCCTCTTGAGACCCAAAACGGTTGTAGTTGAACCATTACAAGCAAGGTTTATAGAGCAAGAGGTGCCAGCCAATCACAAAAAAACAAGCCAATCACTTTTTTAATACATGTTCTGATAAAAATAAAGGATTGCATTTTTAAAAGTTAAAGCAAATTAATTTCAATTGATTTCAATGATTTACACCTTAAAATGTGCTTAAAGCAAATTTCTCAGGAATCAAGTCGATCCATAAATCCAGTCCATCCACCAATCGGATGACTTAAATGAATATAGGCTTTTAAAAATATTAAACCAGTATTGTTGATAAAGAATAAAAAGATGATTACCTGTGAGGGCTTTATCCAGTATTCATTATCTAATGCACATTAGACATTTTAGTAAAATTCTGTTTTTTAATCTGCGCTAATTTAACTGTGTATTTATATATTTTCTCAAGGTCTTTATTTTGTTTTTGACTTTAAAGGCTATGATAATACCCTCGCCATTTCTTATAAAAAAATATATTCAATTAATCAGAGGAATTAATAAACCAGAGATAAAACCAGAGGCAGAGACCTGAGGAAAAAAATGCTCTTTTTAGATTAAAATTTCAAATGCTTCTTTAAAAGTGCCATTAGGATCTGAAAGCTCTGCATTTAACTCGTCCAAGTGCAAAGATACATACATCAGTGGAAAAAAATACATCAGCCATAGCTGCAGCATGCACAAGGATTCTAGATTTGAAGCTGTCATAGGTGAGAAAGAGTGAGGTGAGATCTCCCTATGGTGCTAGGGATCGAACCTTCTGATCACCAGTCAATCTCTTAATCCATTAGGCCACAACTAACTACCTCTCTGCTTCAACTTGCACCTGAACTCTTCATATATAGTTAGCTGTGATTATCCTAAGAGCAAAAAGGTAGAGGCACCTTTCTAAAGTATCGAACCCTGGCAACCCACACACATAAACAATCTAATGATTCATTCAGAAGTCAATATGAGCTTCATTGCTTTTCCATACTCCTATATTCTAATGTAGGCACTCTGCCACGCTCCAGCCTTTACTTAGCAACAGCTGAGGAATAAATGTCATCCAATAAGAACAAGAGTGAGATTTCAGACTGCATTTGACCACTGCTAAGGTGACACAGACGCTCAATCGAAATCCTGTCACCAAAACAGCCATTTGTTTTCCCGATAATTTATGAGGAATTGAATCAAATTAGTCAGCTTGACTTAAAATTGATTTTTTCATTTCGCAATCCAATAGTGGTCAAAGCTCAACAGTCAGCAGTGAAGTGCAAAACTGGCACATGTTGCAAATTCAACAGGACTCATATTGGAAAAACCGTTGAAAATACTTGACTCAATAACCTTTATCGGTTCAATAATCTGGGGATAAAGCTTTACTCAAACAGACTTCAACCCCAACATTGTAAATCTGATATAGGAAGAATTTATATCCTTCTCAGAAGCCTAAATTTATGTTCGACAAGCTTTTGAGAGCCACAAGACACAGTTTTGCACCGATTTTGGTATGTTTATCATCAGAGTGTGTATTTATACAAGTAATTAAGCACTGTTCATCTAAGGAGCTGTGACACAGAAACCGAATGCAGTGGGAGAGTTTGGATTCTCTGGGACAGTGGTGCACAATGCAGGGATTGGAGTCTACAATAGATCACAGAGAAAGTGTGGATATCACAGTAAAATCCTAAGAGTTAAATTAACTCTACTCAGAGTATATTTGGTCCCACTCTATATAGAGTTAAACCGACTCTGAGAAAGAGTAATTTAATAATCTGTTTTCTTCATGTTTTTTCCAAATCTGCATGGAAAATACAAACTAAATATTAACTATTCAGAGAGGGACCAAGTCCACTCCAGAAAGAGTAAAAACAGACAAAAATAGACTGTTTAGTTCAAATAGACTTATTTAAATAACTCTCCTTCAGAGTTGGTTTAACTCTATATAGAGTGGGACCAAATACACTCTGAGTAGAGTTAATTTGACTCTTAGGATTTTACTGTATATATGCACAAGCCATGTCAACTGAAATGAAATTCTTACCAAGTTAGCGTCCAATTTATCTGCATGTGCTATTCTGCTTTACTTAAGTTGGGAACACTTTTTCCCCACATGAAGGTTATTATGTTAAAGTGCCGATGATCATTTGAAAATGTGGCCATTGGTCCAGCTATAGTCTAGACCAGGAATATGACACTCAACTGCACATGCCACGAAAGTGTAAAGCACACCTTAGACTGTATCTATGATGTATTTCAGCACAAATGTTTATTCCACTCATCACAGGTTTAATTAAGAACAAAAAACAACAAAAAAAACCCAAAATGTTCTGTTCCTTTTGGTATCTTAAATTAAACTTGTTTGGATTATATTTTTTGTTAATCTGAATGGAATCACTGAATTTCAATTATGGATCAACAGATTGTAACACAGTGGTCTGTAACCCCCATATCAGATTGATCAGTCACTATTGTCAGCACGCATAAACACATGTCCTGTTCTAGATCCATGCAAATGTTTTACCAAGGACAAATTAAAGTGGTTCATAGATGGTGTCAACATCTGCTGGCCACACACACTCCCAATTCAACAGCAGAAATCTATATCATAAATCAAGCCGTTTAGGAGCTGTGTGAGCCATCACAATACTTGTCTGGGAAATGTTCATGTCTCGCTGGTCATTAGAGGGAACATGTGAGCAACACAATAGAAGAATAGAGTGGGCTGCTGAGGCATTGTTCTCCAGGGTTGTCCCCTCACAGCATGTAAAGAGAGGCAGAGAAGGGTCAATGTCTCTCCCTCCCTGAGAACGTGAAATGTGAGGCTATTCAGTAAAACCACAAAAAAATATATACGACAATTTTTCTAAAATGCCCTGTTATTTTTTTAAATGGGGGATTTTTCTGTGCAGTTACGGGTTTATCCACATGTGAACTCAGCATTATTTTCATGTATTTAACTAGCTGAGTAGTGTATAATAAAAGGACCAATAAAATATGGATATTTTTATTATTATTATGTTTATTTAACTTTTATGGATATTTTAAAAATATTATTCTTGTTGATTTAACATTTTCTATTTTGCACAAATCGGCAGTCTTCGTCATGACTCCTTCTAAGCCAGTCGGAGCCATCAACACTTCTTTTTACTTTAAAACACTTCTTTTTTTTCTTTAATGTAAAAATCACAATAAAAATTAAAGCTGCAAGCAGCGATCAAGGGCTCGAGCACCTACGTTGCCATCGCCTCCCGGTGGCCAATTCCTTACAATGCACTCTACGACCGATCTTTAGTTAGAAGACGTATTCAAGCGAGATCTGTTCCAATAACCAAACGATACAGGCAACTAAAAAACAAAAAAAATCTCATCTCAAAGCGTCATGACTCCCAGGCGGCGCTAATGAGTCTAAAAATTTACAAGTTCAAATATTTTTTGTGACTGTTTTGGCCAATATTCTGGTAACCTGTCAAAATTGGTAAAAATGCAGTTTTAAATGCTGTTCCACCTGTGATCACTTGGTGGCGCTATAACCGATGACTATTGTTGCAGATGTGCTCAGACAGGGACTTTTAGTAAAGTTGGTACATTTGGGATCGATCAGACATTGTATGGCTGAGTTATAATAACTTCCTGTTTATGGCGAAAGGTCAAATTTCGATGACTGGTGTACGTACATCGTTTATCAAAGTAATAAAAGCTTCGCAATTTAACATCCCACATACCTTAAAAGAAGATTTCTGTAGTTTGAAGGTGAGCAGATAAAATCTCTAGGACGAGTTCGTTGAAGTATGAGACATGAAAAAGTGCCATTTTAAGTGTTTTTTGCTAAATAATTAACTTCCTGTTGATTTTGGAAACTCACTCCAATTGACTTTTTTTTTTTTTTTTATCTGCAACATAAGTGTGGCAATTTTGAAGGATGTCCTTTAAACACAGTCTGAAATAGCAGTAAAAAACAGCAGAAATAGCTATATTGCATGCTGCCATTAGGTGGCGCGATAACTGACACTGTATTTCACTCTATGAAATCCTTCAGACATGGACTCTTAACACGCATGACGAATTTTAGCCCGATCAGACATTGCATTGCTGAGTTATTAACCACTTCCTGTTCATAGAAAAAGTTTGACTTTCGAGGACTGCCATTCGCGCATCGTAAAATAAATTCAAAAAAGCTTCGCAATTTAACATCCCATATGCCTTGAGAGAATACCGAAAAACTTTGGAGATGAACAGATGAATTCTCTAGGAGGAGTTCGTTAAAGTACAAAGCCTGAAACTATGCTAAATTTCATTCAATAGTAAAAAATAACCGACTTCCTGTCGGTTTTGGAGACTGAATCCTATTGACTTTTTTGTTGGTCCTGATCCCTTACATAAGTGTACTGATTTTCAAACATGTACTCGCAATACAGCCTGAAATACAAGTATAAAACAACAGAAAATGGTCTATTACATGTTGCCACTAGGTGGCGCTATAACTGACACTGTATATCGCTATTTGGATTTGTTAAGATATTCACTCTTAACCTACATGGCGAATTTTAACTGGATCAGACATTGCTTGGCCGAGTTATAACAACTTCCTGTTTACGACAAAATTTTGACTTTGGATGACCGCTGTGCGCACATAGTTTATCGAAGTCAAAAAAGCTTCGCAATTTAACATCCCATGTGCCTTAAGATAGTGCTGAACGAGTTTTGAGACGAACAGATGAAATCTCTAGGAGGAGTTCGTTAAAGTACGACGTGAGCAAAAATGGCTATTTTTAGAGGTTTTTGGGAAATAGCTGACTTCCTGTCGATTTTGGAAATGAGATCCCATTTTACTTATATTTAAGTTTTAGTACCCTACACATGCGTGGCGAATTTCATTCACCTACAACAAACTCATAGCGCATCATAAGCTACAACGCGTTAGGTGGCGCTGTAGAGTCATTTCACCACACCCGCTTTTCGAAACACAATTAGACGTAAATTTTCACAGGTTCTGGTGTGTGTGCAAAATTTGGTGACTTTTTACGCATGTTTAGGCCCTCAAAAGTGCCCGCAAAAACACGTTACAAAAATAAGAATAATAATAATAATTAAAGCTGCAAGCAGCGATCAAGGGCTCGAGCACCTACGTCGCCATCGCCTCGGGTGGCCAATTGGTTACAATGCGCTCTACGACCGTTCCTTAGTTAGAATACGTATTCAAGCGAGAACTGTTCAAATTACCTAATGACACAGGCAACTCAAGTAAAAAAAAATCCCATCTCAAAGCATCATGACCCCCAGGTGGCGCTAACGAATCTAAATATTTATGAGTTGAAATATTTTTTGGGACTGTTTTGGCCAATATTCTGGGAACCTGTCAAAATTGGTAAAATGCTGTTCCACCTGTGATCACTTGGTGGCGCTATAACCGATGATTAATGTTGTAGATGTGTTCAGACAGGGACTTTTAGTATACTTGGTACATTTGGGATCGATCAGACATTGTATGGCTGAGTTATAATAACTTCCTGTTTATGGCGAAACGTCAAATTTCGATGACTGGTGTACGTACATCGTTTATCAAAGTAATAAAAGCTTACCTTAAGAGAAGATTTCTGGAGTTTGAAAGTGAGCAGATAAAATCTCTAGGAGGAGTTCGTTGATTTAATAATAAGACTAAATAAAACTATCTTGTTTGGAAGTAATTATAATATATATAATATAATATAATATGCGTGATTGGACTGGTGCTGTGTCATGAGAAAGAAGCTTCGCGACATGGATTTTATTTGAAGGTTGACTCCATTTTTTATTTGAAAACAAGAACATAACATGAATCATGGAAATCACGAGTTCGAAACAAGGCTTTAATGAAACCATCAGCTGGGCTCTAGAGAAACCCTTTAATATATTCGCCCAGTGCTTCCAGGCAGAGCAGGACCTCCAAAGAGACTCCTATTCTCACAACCTTCAGTAATGGACCTTCGCTCATCAGTGAAGTGCACAGCCATGAACACCTCCACCAAACAGTTCCATGCTACAACAGTCCCAGTATCCGAGACAATCTTGGAATCTCAGGAAATAACAGCAATGAAGCTGCTGCTGCTGATGATGATGATGACCAGGTTGGAGTCTCCACCGTCAATCTCAAAGGAGAGAAGACAAACATTTAGTTGCAGAACTGATTGCAGATCCACGACAGCAAATCTGTTTGTACTACACTGGTGTCTTCAACATCATTACTGTTTAAACTTTCTAACTTTACCTGTATTTAGCATTTGCTCTGATTTACTTGTTTCACCATTAACAAGTTTTATTATTCAAACTCTAGCAATTAAAAAACCCTGACATTTACACATAACAGCAGTGTTTTAACTGTACTACAGTGAAGAAGGTTAACATTTCTTTGTAATTCTGATATTGCTGTGGAATATATATTCCCCACAAGTACAACTATAAGTTATATTTTACTTTAATATATGAGTATACTGTAATAAAAACTAAAGCAAACCACAGTTTATTGCTTCACTAGGACCAAGTTAATCTATAGTTAATTTAAGATTACTTAGAAATACAACAATATACTGTATAAATCTGAAATTTCTAAATTAAACAAATACAGTAATTACATTATATGATTACAGCATTTTTAACATGTTGCTTTAATTGTTAAAAACGAAAGTTATTTATCTTTTATTAAAGTCCCTCCGTTCGTTAGGTTAGGAGGTTCTTGGTCATTATTTACACAGAATTTATCATGAATACTGACCAGAGACAGACGCGCGGGTCTCCTGCTGGAGCTGCCCGTGCAACAGGTCAGGAGCTGGGGTTGGATCAGTCGAAGCTCCCGCTGAACGCGCCTGGGGTTCAAACTGAAGCTCCTGTGGAAATGTAGGTGAACCACGCCGAGCAGGGTTCCTCTTTGTAGGATTCTAAGCTCCTAGCCACAGCCCTGAACACGCTTTTGATGTTGTGGAGCAATTTAAAGCTTGGTGGTGCAGATAGAAACTTAACAATCCCGTCCGCCATTTTCCAAACCACTGCTGCGCCTCTGTAGCTTCTCCCACAAATCCGCGCATTCCAGTCAACACCTGAATGTCTTGCGGGCATTCAGCGGCTCTGCCGATCAAACACAAAGTAAACACGCGTGCATTCACTCGCGAGTTGCGCTTTATTTCCGCGCGAACCGCGTTCGATGTGAACGTACTTTTAAGCCCGAGAATCCCAGGTACCGGGGACTTGCCCCTTTGTGCAATACATTTCCGCTCATAGTTCACTAACCCTGAGAATGACCCTACACATATCACATACCGTTGTGCTCAGCGAAAACTCCTCTAAAAATCTAATTCAATTTCATATCCGCTCACCACAGCTCTAACGCCATGCAAATAAACAACAACATGTCCGGAGTATAATTCATGACCAAGTTTTTGTTTTGTGCTCTCTTAAAGCCACAGTATTCCCTGGCCCCTGCGGGGTTTCCCCTTAAAGCAGGGTTGCCAGGTCCCAGAAATATTTTCAGCCCAAAGACAACTCAAAATCCGCCCAAATGGAATGAAAACTAGCCCAATTTTTCAGTGTCCAATCAGATTAGACAACGGCTGGATTCCCACAAAGGGCCTCAAAAAATTTATATAAGTTTAAGTTTAAAGTATTGGCCTTTTGTCTAACCCAAATTCTTAATATCACACATTGTGCTTTTTTAATACACAATCTCATACAATAAAGGTCAAATAAGAACATGTGCTCTCTGAATTTTTTTTGACCCTAGTCAGAAGTGCCTACTTGTACTTGTTCATCCACAGACAACCGAACCGACGCTTCTGACTACAACGCTCTCAAGGAGTGACGGGATGATGATGATGCTTGATTGGTTATGTCAAAAGCACATGTGGCGCGCGCGCCTATTTGCGTCTCGCAAGAAGCAGCGTTTGTTGCCAAGTATTCATTCCCCGGGATCAACACCCACTAATAAAAGGTTCCCTTTTATCTTTGTCCACAATTATTATTTATTATTATTATTTATTTTTTTTGTGGCCGCGGTACATTATAAATGTAGCCCAAAAAAACGCAACCCGCAACTCCGTATTTTTTGCCGCAACTCCTTTTCTAAAATAGCCCAATTGTGCGGGAAAACCGCTACCCTGGCAACCATGCCTTAAAGCAACAGAACCCTACAGCCATTTTAAGGGTTTTTTGCAAAATAATTAACTTCCTTTTGATTTTGGAAAATCGCTGCAATTGACTTTTTTGTTTGTCTTGATCTGTAACATAAGTGTGGCAATTTTCAAGCATGTCCTTTAAACACAGTCTGAAATAGCAGTAAAAAACAGAAGAAAATGCTATATTGCATGCTGCCATTAGGTGGCGCTATAACTGACACTGTATTTCGCTCTATGAAATCCTTCAGACGTGGACTCTTAACACGCTTGACAAATTTTAACCCGATCAGAAATTGCATTGCTGAGTTATTAACCACTTCCTGTTCATATAAAAAGTTTGACTTTCGAGGACTGCCATTCGCGCATCGTAAAATGAAGTCAAAAAATCTTCGCAATTTAACATCCCATATGCCTTGCGAAAATACTGAACAACTTTGGAGATGAACAGATGAATTCTCTAGGAGGAGTTTGTTAAAGTATGAGATATGAAAAAGTGCCATTTTAAGGTTTTTTTGCAAAATATTTAACTTCCTGTTGATTTTGGAAAATCGATGCAATTGACTTTTTTGTTTGTCTTGATCTGCAACATAAGTGTGGCAATTTTCAAGGATGTCCTTTAAACACAGTCTGAAATAGCAGTAAAAAACAGCAGAAATTGCTATATTGCATGCTGCCATTAGGTAGCGCTATAACTGACACTGTATTGCTCTCTATGAAATCTTTCAGACATGGACTCTTAACACGCATGACGAATTTTAACCTGATCAGACATTGCATTGCTGAGTTATTAACCACTTCCTGTTCAAAGAAAAAGTTCGACTTTCGAGGACTGCCATTCGCGCATCGTAAAATGAAGTCAAAAAAGCTTCGCAATTTAACATCCCATATGCCTTGAGAGAATACTGAACAACTTTAAAGATGAACAGATGAATTCTCTAGGAGGAGTTCGTTAAAGTACAAAGCCTGAAACTGTGCTCAATTTCATACAATAGTAAAATAACCGACTTCCTGTCGGTTTTGGAAACTGAATCCTATTGACTTTGTTGTTGGTCCTGATCCCTTACATAAGTGTACTGATTTTCAAACATGTACTCGCAATACAGCCGGAAATACAAGTATAAAACAACAGAAAAGGGTCTATTACATGTTGCCACTAGGTGGCGCTATAACTGACACTGTATATTGCTATTTGCATTTGTTAAGTTATTCACTCTTAACCTACATGGCGAATTTGAACTGGATCGGACATTGCTTGGCCGAGTTATAACAACTTCCTGTTTACGCCAAAATTTTGACTTTGGATGACCGCTGTGCGCACATAGTTTATCGAAGTCAAAAAAGCTTCGCAATTTAACATCCCATATGCCTTAAGATAGTGCTGAACGAGTTTTGAGACGAACAGATGAAATCTCTAGGAGGAGTTCGTTAAAGTACGACGTGAGCAAAAATGGCTATTTTTAGAGGTTTTGGGAAATAGCTGACTTCCTGTCGATTTTGGAAATGAGATCCCATTTACTTATATTTAAGTTTTAGTACCCTACACATGCGTGGTGAATTTCATTCGCCTACGACAAACTCATAGCGCATCATAAGCTACAACGCGTTAGGTGGCGCTCTAGAGTCATTTTACCACACCCGCTTTTCAAAAAACAATTAGACGTAAATTTTCACCGGTTCTGATGTGTGTGCAAAATTTGGTGACTTTTTACGCATGTTTAGGCCCTCAAAAGTGCCCGCAAAAACACGTTAGAAGAAAAAAAATAATAATTAAAGCTGCAAGCAGCGATCAAGGGCTCGAGCACCTACGTCGCCATCGCCTCTCAGTGGCCAAATCGTTACAATGCGCTCTACGACTGATCCTTAGTTTTAAATGCTGTTCCACCTGTGATCACTTGGTGGCGCAATAACTGATGATTGGGTAAAGGTCATTTTTACAGCTTTAAGAGTCAAAAATAGAATTAAAATGAAAACATACACCAAAGTGTTTCTTTCACACCGCATTTATTATCTTATGCTGATACTAAAATTATCTTTATTTGTTTCTTACATTTTGAAATGTTGCCAGATTATCCAAGAATTGTTAGATTATCACCCTTCAAATATCTAGTTTCATAACTGTATTTCCCTGGGATATTATTTTTGATGAACTAAAACGAGTGGTAAACCAACAATTATTACCCATAAATAATAGTAAAGCACACCTGATATTAACCGTTAACCAGATGATCATCGTAAGAGCTAGTTTGATATAAGCATTGCAGCATCAATCTGTAGCTCTGTTCTGAATAATCTGCAGCTTTCTAAGCTGTTTTATTTGTCGCAGTCCAAACAACTGAACAATACTCCATGCATTCATTTTTTTAAAGTAAGAGGTAAAAGAAAGAGCATTTTCTGGATACTGCAGTACCATTTGGCATGTCCTTGGTAATGCAGTCGATATGTTGTTACCATCCCTGCACATTATAGTGTTTAGATACACACTGATAAAAACCTTGTATGGAGCTGCTGGTGTATACTTTGAAACAGGGTTGGAACCAGTACATGACACTGCCACTATATAAACAGGGACAGAAACATTATTCCATTGTGAAAATGATAGAACAATGATGGAACTGAGTCACTCTGAATAAAACTAAATGTTTACCTGCCTTTCCTTTGCATTATTGGCACCTTGTTATACTGATATATTGTTATGCTGAAATAATGGACTTTATGTTATTGTTATCACTGGTTGAGCATGATCAGAATGTGCACATCTAACATGAATTTAGGTTCAATGGACATTTTAAACATGACAAAATTGTATTATGTTGTCAAATTCTGATCACGTGGAACTGATATTCACAATAAAAAATCACATAGATCCATAAATAGATTTACAGGGCAAAACAAGCTGTTTCAGTTTCATTGTCTGTTAGGCCCTTTATGCTTCATCACAATTATTGTGTGGTATTTATCCTATAAGTTACACACAAAACCTCAAAATAGGCATTGTGATTTCATTACAGTCTTTCTGCTTTGCTTTTTTTGCACATGGACTAAAAAGCAGCACCAGGGAGTTTATTACAAATGAATGCAAACATTTCACAAACAAATATCTTTTAAGTAGTAAGTCTAATGCAAATAAAATATAAACATCTAAAGCTTTTTACATTATATCACATCAACACATTTTTACTTTGTTTTATCCTTTTTTTACGTTAAATGTTAATTATTCTAATGATTACGCAAATAAAATATGAACATCTGAAGTTTGTATAATGCTGTACATTTGCTGTAATGCTATACAATATTCACTGCTGTAAGCAACTTGCATTGGACGATTGCATTCTTTTAAACTTATATTTATAATTAAACAATGTGTTACAAGTATATTTGACATCTACGCGGCATATAAGCAAAATAAAAATGAAAACGTCTTCACGAGTAAACATTTTATATGAACTCCATTGGCTTAGTCTGTGCAATCACGTGATTGAATGCGCGCTCACGTAGAGGGGAGCCGAAACTGCAGTCATAGAGGCAGTGGGTCTCAGCGAAGCACGGGAGATCAACTACTTTCAAACTCTCAGAGAGAGAGCGAGAGAGATGGCACCGAACTGGACGATCGCGAACGAGACACAGTCACTGTGCGCTAGTAGCGGTTGGCCACAAACTCGGAGAGAGAGTGAAACCGGAGCAGACGCGCATGTTAAATAGTCCGTCCCCCGACTCTGACGGGGAGTCAAATCACTCTCAACACGCGAAACGTCAATCACTCTCAACATGCACGCACATAAAAATAGTATAAACATAAATAAAATATAAGCTCTTAAGCCCGAGAGTCCCAGGTACCGGGGACTTGCCCCTTGTGCATTACATTTTCGCTCATAGCTCATTAACCCTGAGAATGACCCCACACATATCACATACCGTTGTGCTAAGCGGAAACTCCTCTAAAAATCTAATTCAATTTCATATCCGTTAACCACAGCTATAAGGCCATGCAAATAAACAACATGTCCGGAGTATAATTCATGACCAAGTTTTTGCTCTGCCAGACTGCCACTGTTTCCCATTTTACAGCCATTCTCTTAAAGCCACAGTGACAGAACCCTACAGCTATTTTGAGGGTTTTTTGCAAAATAATTAACTTCCTTTTGATTTTGGAAAATCGCTGCAATTGACTTTTTTGTTTGTCTTGATCTGCAACATAAGTGTGGCAATTTTCAAGCATGTCCTTTAAACACAGTCCGAAATAGCAGTAAAAAACAGAAGAAAATGCTATATTGCATGCTACCATTAGGTGGCGCTATAACTGACACTGTATTTCGCTCTATGAAATCCTTCAGACGGGAACTCTTAACACGCCTGACAAATTTTAACCCGATCAGAAATTGCATTGCTGAGTTATTAACCACTTCCTGTTCATATAAAAAGTTTGACTTTCGAGGACTGCCATTCGCGCATCGTAAAATGAAGTCAAAAAAGCTTCGCAATTTAACCTCCCATATGCCTTGCAAAAATACTGAACAACTTTGGAGATGAACAGATGAATTCTCTAGGAGGAGTTTGTTAAAGTATGAGACATGCAAAAGTGCGATTTTAAGGGTTTTTTGCAAAATATTTAACTTCCTGTTGATTTTGGAAACTCGCCCCAATTGACTTTTTTGTTTGTCTTGATCTGCAACATAAGTGTGGCAATTTTCAAGCATGTCCTTTAAACACAGTCTGAAATAGCAGTAAAAAACAGCAGAAAATGCTATATTGCATGCTGCCATTAGGTGGCGCTATAACTGACACTGTATTTCGCTCTATGAACTCCTTCAGACATGGACTCTTAACACGCATGACGAATTTTAACCCGACCAGACATTGCATTGCTGAGTTATTAACCACTTCCTGTTCAAAGAAAAAGTCAAACTTTCGAGGACTGCCATTCGCGCATCGTAAAATGAAGTGAAAAAAGCTTCGCAATTTAACATCCCATATGCCTTGAGAGAATACTGAACAACTTTGGAGATGAACAGATGAATTCTCTAGGAGGAGTTCGTTAAAGTACAAACCCTGAAACTATGCTCAATTACATAAAATAATAAAAAATAACCGACTTCCTGTCGGTTTTGGAAACTGATTCCTATTGACTTTTTTGTTGGTCCTGATGCCCTACATACGTGTACTGATTTTCAAACATGTACTCGCAATACAGCCTGAAATACAAGTATAAAACAACAGAAAAGGGTCTATTACATGTTGGCACTAGGTGGCGCTATAACTGTCACTGTATATCGCTATTTGGATTTGTTAAGATATGGACTCTTAACATACATAGCGAATTTGAACTGGATCGGACATTGCTTGGCCGAGTTATAACAACTTCCTGTTTACGACAAAATTTCGACTTTGGATGACCGCTGTGCGCACATAGTTTATCGAAGTCAAAAAAGCTTCGCAATTTAACATCCCATATGCCTTAAGATAGTGCTGAACGAGTTTTGAGACGAACAGATGAAATCTCTAGGAGGAGTTCGTTAAAGTACGACGTGAGCAAAAATGGCCATTTTTAGAGGTTTTTGCGAAATAGCTGACTTACTGTCGATTTTGGAAATAAGATCCCATTTACTTATATTTAAGTTTAGGTACCCTACACATGCTTGGCGAATTTCATTTGCCTACGACAAACTCACAGCGCATCATAAGCTACAACGCGTTAGGTGGCGCTGTAGAGTCATTTTACCACACCCGCTTTTCGAAACACAAATAGACGTAAATTTTCGCAGGTTCTGATGTGTGTGCAAAATTCGGTGACTTTTCACGCATGTTTAGGCCCTCAAAAGTGCCCGCAAAAACACGTTACAAAAATAAGAATAATAATAATAATAATAATAATAATAATAATAATAATAATAATAATAATCCTAACAGAAACAATAGGGTTCTTGCACCTCCGGTGCTCGAGCCCGTTGGGCCCGAGCTCCTTCGGTGCTCGAGCCCTCATAATAATAATCCTAACAGAAACAATAGGGTTCTTGCACCTCCGGTGCTCGAGCCCGTTGGGCCCGAGCTCCTTCGGTGCTCGG